>JAOVVI020019616.1:0-10072 GCA_028571085.2 Nepenthes alata | reverse complement strand
CGTTCTCTCGCTTTTCAGCAGTTACCTTCCTTATCTTTGAAGGCTTTACTGACTTGAGGGTCGGAGTATTTTCGGTGGGATAACTTTCTGCCGACACGCTGACCTTTTGTTCACTTTAGTGGTGTGCAGGATTCACACTCAGTGAACGAAGCCGGTTCAACTATCCAGACGAATCCGAATCTATTCAAAGTCGGATCTAGGTACGCATCAAAAATTATATCAAATAACTTAAACTATTATTTAATTTTAATTAATTACTTATTTAACTTATAATTTTGATTATTAAGTAAATATGTTAATATAATGCTGCCTGTTTGCTTTTGGCATGATCCAAATTTAATTTGGGGCAGGATGGGTTAGCCCCAATTGTTCATAAAAAATTATAATTATTATTTATGGCTAAAATAAACTCGAGTCAATATGTAAACATTATTATTATGAAGTTTTTTCTTTTAATTTGCATTTTTATAAAAATAAATATTTTAAATATAAAATTATTTAAAAATATATAATAATAGACAAAATCTATTACATGAAAATATTTTAAATTAAAAATTTTTATATAATTAAATTATTAATTATATAAAAATATGATTTATAAAAATAAATTTTTTTATAATTAAAATAAAATTTTAAACTTAATATTTATTTAAAATATTATAATCTAAGCTCGACTAAGAAAGTACATAGTCTAGTCTCAAACCAAATATATTATACGAGTTAGCACAAATTCAGGCAATAAATTTTTGTAAGGTATGATTTCTAAATTTTAAATTAAATTATAATTAATTAAATTAAGGTAATTTAAAATTAATAATAAAGATAAAAAAATTTCAATCAAAATTAAAATTGAATCAGGTCACGTTGAGTTGGTAAGCATTTGACCATGTCTGTTCTAAACAGAGAAGTTGCACCTTACTGTCACTTGAGGGGAGTTTGTGCACGCTTTTCTATGTTTTACAATCGATACACGTCCGAGAGAAGCTCGAGCGTATTGAGACAAAATGCTAAGAACTGACGCGTGTCCAAAGCAACAGTCATGCGCCACTGGGTTTGGTCGCAGCATATTATAGTGGTAATCAATGCTCAAACCAATAATCAATTGATGAAAGTAATGTCCGATCTCGTTTACATAATTACATGTATAACAGCACATCTTTAAATCTTGAATAGTAATATAAGATTTTTGTTTATATAGAAACAAATATAATTTAGATTTTAATTATCCGCTTCTTTTGGTTCATAAGAAATTATATAATTGAATATGAATTGCATGGCACAATTTGAATAAAAAATTAAAAAGCTATACATATTTATCATAAAAGTTTATGACATTTCATTTAAATTTAATTCATTACTCTTTCTAACATATTTTTTTCATCTAAGTCGTATATTTAATTATAAAATTATACATCTTATTAAGCTTTTGACTCACTCGTATTTTATTTTTTACTAACCCCATTCAAGTAAGCAGCTCGAGCACTTATAAGTTGAGTAGATTGAAGAAAAAGATGTCCAAAGAGAATGTAATTGGAGATTTTATTCAGATAATAATTTTATATTAAAAATAATATAAAGTCTTAAATGTAATTAATTTTAATTTATAATTAATTAGACGTGTCTCCTTATATATATTTTGACATCCTAATATAGTCCGTATTTTAAACCCACTTTGGGTATGGTATCATTTGGATCATACGATTAAACTTATTAATGACAAATTCTGATACCGACTATTTTATCGAGAGTACACTGTCAAAATTAATGCTCTAAGCTAATGCCCGAGCTTCTCCGGGTCAAAGTTAATGGGTTCGATGTGTGAACTCATACTAGTTTTTGACAATTCTGTTTACACTACTTTGCAAAAGATAACAGATGTAAATATCAACTGATATTTATAATATTGGCTTATATATACTGATATGAAACCTATGATACAAATATTTTTCGATATTATGACAATATTATTATATATTGTCATGTCGATGATACATCACAATGTATAAGCCAATATTAATAATATCAGCCATATACTAAATATTTGGCTGAAATATTCATTGATACGACCCTATCAATTTATAATTTTTAAAAAGAATCTTTTGATATATTCAATAGTAACATATATTGTTCAATGTACTCGATACCGATACCGATGTTTTAGCCATGTGACAGAATAATTAAGCATACTAACTCTAATACATAACAACTGGCCTTTTTTCATAGAAGGGCAAAAGCATCTGCCCACAGCAACCTATTTCGACCACAGGCCCTTTCATTGATCGCCCCAACAATGTTGCTTATATCAACAACTGTTCAAAGATCGAAAATCCATCTTCACAGAGACATGAAAAGAAATAGATGCAACTTTCAATGTGAAAAAGGACTAGAAGGGGGAGGAGGGAATATGTACATGACCCATGAATCTGTCAATATCAATATTCATAAAAAGAAAACCACTGACCTCTCAGCCGCTTCGCTGTGGGTCTGGTGGGAAACCAATAGCTTCTGAAGAAAACAAGGGTCTGGTGGGAAACCAATAGCTTCTGAAGAAAACAAAAAGAGCCCTCTGTGCTCTTTGGATTATAGAACCTCATGTTTTGGTGATCTGTGGAGTTTCAAGCACCCATAGATTGTGAGAACACTTTCTGCAGGGACAGGCTGAATCAGAACCCACCATTTGAAACACCTAAGAGGACACTAAAGAGCCATGCGGAACCGAGAAGCATTCTTCCATGTTTGGCCAATTGAATCAGTGAGATTTGATTTCAAGCAGAATGCAATTTAGCTCCGCTGTTGCGAAAAACTTTAGCAGCTAATCATCAGGGGGATCGAATATCATTTCCTGCAACCAAAAAATGCACAGTGGAACATCAATATGCACCATTTTGAGGGCCAAGCATGGATGAAGATATCAGACGCGGTATCGGTGTCAAACATATTAGTATCAAATATATCTAAAAAAAATTCTGAAAACTGTATGCGAACAGGACTGTATCAACCGATATATTGTCAATACAATAATACATTGCAATATTACTATGATTTTGGAAAATATCAGTATCATGAGGCCGATATCAATACACATCCACCAATATTTTATTCCATGTGGCCATGTAATGATTATATGCGTCCACATACACCTTTTGTCTCAAGGTATAGTCTACGGCAATGCAATATGCATTTACAACGTGCAAATAGCATAGTCACCCACCAAGACAACGTTGCTTAATGATTAATCTTCTTCGTGCCCATTAAAAACATGATTTTTCTTTGGAAAAATTTCCTTTCATCCTTCTGATCTTTTATCATGAAAGTATGTGTATTTCGAATGATGAATTAAAAAAACGAGTATGCCAACGGAAAGAGATCTAACATCATTACAACTGGAAAATTAATGATGAGTAGAAACAACTATGGAGGGCAAACCTTATCACAGACTGGGCAAGAATCACTTCTTTCCATCCAGTCAAGAATGCACGACAAATGGAAATCATGCTCACAATTTGTGATCATTTTGGGATTCTCTGCATCATACTCTGAAATAAACTTGAGAGATAAGGAATGGAGGCTCTAGTGTAAGAAACGCCAATGAACAAAAAAACAATTACAATAGCAAATCAGTAAAGACTAAACGATGTTGCTATCTAAAGCTGATAAAGAACTTGCACCTTCAAGACAGATGGGGCAAACATCCTCTTCTTCACTTGCTAATTTATCAGGCTCATTTGGATTTGAAAGATCAACATCAGATTTTGTCGGCGAGGCAAGCAGAATATCGGCGAGTGTTTTGCTGTCTGATTTTTTGATACAATCGGGAGAACCAGATGTCCCATGGCTCAAAGCAACAGCCGTTTCTGCGACAGGTGCTGATTCAGTTGACTGTCCCGCAGGGTCGAACTTTGTTCCCGGGCTCCTCCGAGGGCCAACTGGAGTTTGCGGGCATCCGAAGAGTACATTAAACGGAATGGGCGTTGGTGGAGGGCGGTATGTGTCAGGGCTTGATGTATCTAAATTCAATCCCACAAGAAGCCCTGCTGAGATACCGGATGCTGCACCGTGGTAAGATCTTAAGGTTTGCCGCTCTTCCAAAGTTGGAGGGCACTGTATAAATCAGCCACAATAACAAAAAATGTCAGGGCATTGAAATAAAGGAAAATTAAAAAAAAGGCAACATGATACTCCTAGCATGAATGGAGATATCGATATTTGTCGTGACCATATTAGTATCGAATATATTGGATAATATATATCGAAATCGAATATATAAAATAAAAAAAAAATTCTGAAAATTATAAGAGTCAGCTCGTAATAATCAATATATTAACAAATATTAGTAGATATATTGACCAAATTCGACCGATATATCGTAATATTATCGCCGTATAATAAAATATCAATACCTAGAGATCCCAATACTGATACATATCAATGATTCCTAGCCTAAAGATTCATGCTAGAAAAAGCGAGCAAACCAGACTTAAATTGGTGCCCAATTGTGGGCCAGATTTGTGTCTTCCACGACGCCTCTCAATCAAAGGTTCCGATGCCAAGCATGACTTCTAGTGTGATTCCTAGCTCAAGAAAATCCATTTTACAAAGCAAAAAATGTTTGATTGAAGCAGCCTGCACTATATGGTAAGATGGGTTGGAGGAAACAGCGCAAAGGGATAACTTGAAAATCTTACCATTCTCACTCGGTAAAAAGGAATCCAATTGAAATGTATGAAAAAATAACAGCAGCAGTAGTCAGCCCAGTCAATTTTGAGTAATTAGGTGACAAGGTGTCCTATATTCCATCAATAATACTTCATTTTCTTCCAAATTGCTATCAACATCTCAGGCATTGCAGCTGGTATAGGTGCACCAGATAAATAATTGTCGGATCCATAGGCACTGAAACAATCTGAACCATATGCTCCCTGATTTTGATTTATCAACCCAAAAGCTGTTTTCACTCAATAACTTATGCT
This sequence comes from Nepenthes alata, assembly GCA_028571085.2. Taxonomy (NCBI): domain Eukaryota; kingdom Viridiplantae; phylum Streptophyta; class Magnoliopsida; order Caryophyllales; family Nepenthaceae; genus Nepenthes; species Nepenthes alata. The sequence continues at coordinate 5,102 of JAOVVI020019616.1, read as the reverse complement.
AACTGGTTATAAAGAGCAATAAACAAGAATTTAACAAGTCACCACGGGCAAATGAGAAATAGCAACTCTCATGGATACCTAATTAGCAACTAAATAGCATTTCATACAACTCTTAATTGCCCAATAGCTTTTTCTTTTTTTTTCCTGGACTATTATACGTTGACGACAGTTGGTAGCTATTATAGCTAGCAATCGTACATAGAAATGATGTCTCACCTAGATCATTCACCATGTACTTGGTTGATAGTTATTATCGCCATCAGCCATTTTAACCTATCACTTCCAAAAAATTACTGAAAACTATAAATTGATAGGATTATATTATCCGATATATTAGCCAAATATTGAATATATTAACTGATATTTTAAATATCAGTTAATATATCGTGAAATTATGGGAAATGTCGGTATTGGAAGGCCATATTTGTATTGTCAGCCAATATTTTCATCAATGATCGCTTCCCTTTTTCTTTTCCACTCATTTAATTGTTACAGTTAGTAATTGCAAGACAGAGAATCTAGTACTACGCTTATTATCAAACTTTTGTGCACCATTTTCATTTCTTTTTTTTTTTTAACTTTTTTTGTGGGGGTGGGGGAGATGGTTTCCAACAAGACAAAAGGCAACATAATCACAATATTGACTGTTGAAGGAAGATCTGACTAACAAAGTAGTATACAGGTGTTCCATGCAAATGAGATTGTCTGGAAGAGCAACAGCAACCTCCCATTGGAAGCACAATATTGCCCACCAAAGTTTACCCTGTTATGTCACGTAGTTCTCTGTTAAAGGAGACCAACAAATTTATAACATATCAAATAAAGTACAAACAATCAACTTATGAAAAACAAATGCATCAAGAGGTAGTCAACCATAAAAAATGATGAATAACTGCCTGAATGGCCTCCCCCAGCCCCACTCCTCAAATGAGAAAAAGAAAAGGGAAACAAAAAAAGATAGCAGGTGATATGCCTCAACCAAAAGCAATTTTTTTTGAGTTGCAAGAATTTCAAATAATTAATAATAAATGACTAATCCATAAGAATAAAATAAACCCACAAATTTCACCTGCTCCACTTACGTATCAAGCATGCAGTTCCTTTCACAAGTTCAAATGAGCAATGACATATTTGGAAGCTCCAATTACTCTATCCAATCTATTGGCATAACTAAGAGCTAGCAGGTGCAAACTCATTGCAGGTAAAACAGAGAGAACAAAATCCAAATCGATTTTTAAGAAACAGCCAACATGGGATAGGTTCTTCCTCTCGGGGTTGGGTAAAATGATCATATCCAACCAATATCACTCTCCACTTCCTTTGGTTTACATTATACCCCACAATGATCACAAGCTTCATGTCAAAGAAGTTGCCATGATTTACAGATGAGGTTCTTAATTCTCATAGGAACACCAAGATATAAATCATTGTTGGTTAAAAAATGGCCCATTGAACTAATTTCAAACCGAAAAGATTGAGGGGGTGAATGCATGATCATTTCAATTGTAAGTGCGTATCTCCAGAACCAATTTAACACAAACCTAAACTGAGTTGCGCACGTTGTACAAGACTACTATTTTCAGATCACAGGCAATCAATGGAGGGATAATAAAGTGCTATTTCAGAAAGTATCCAATACGGGGCCCCATCCAATGAATATAGGGTTGAAGGGTTCCTTTCTGTTTCTATCTTGTATTTCATCTAATATCCCAGTGGCCATAGGCATTCTATGGCCTCAACTTTCTTAAAATCATTAGGCCTGATGTCCAACTAATGACTGGACATCAGATTAAGCCCAGGAAATTTATTGCAACTCAATTTTCACACAGAACATCCAAAATTTAATAAAACTTACATTGAAAAATTGCCGAAATTCACGATTTATAGCTCGACCTTTAGCCTAAATAGTTAGTTCTTTGTGCATATTTTTCACAAGTCACAAAGACTAAACAAGGCTCTGCCGGCATACTATACCAAGTAAACCAAATTAATAATTAACTTATTCCTTACACGAAATCAAAATCCACGAAAATTTACAAAACAGGAAAGAGGTACCAAAAATAGGTGCCAAAATTTATGAAAACGAATTTCGCAGCCATCACGTGTCATGCACATAAAAGCAACTGCAAGTACTTCAAAATGAAAGGGGAAAAAAAAGGTGAAAATAATTCGGCGAAAGACGACCAGAAATTGTAAAGACGAAGAAATTCAAACGAAGCAGAAATTCAAATAGTTATCAGCAATCAATTGAGGCGCACAAATAACGAAAACCCATAAACCCTAACTAATGAGAAGAGATTCGAGAGAGAGAGGAGGAGCACCTAGAGTCAATGTCTTGAAGAACTATCAACTCAACCTAGTTGCAGTTACTTCCCCGAATAGACAGACGAAGAGAAAGAGACTTTAAACGGGAGCGAACTGATCAACTACCCGAATTTGAGTAGCAGAAGCGAGAGAGATTGTTGGAATAAATTCCAAAGCCTCTCCCTCTCTCTCTCTCTCTCTCTCTCTCTTCAGTTCACCGCTCTTTCTCTTGCCCGCAACTTCGATTGTGTAAAACAGGAAGTCATTCGGAGTGATGTCAGATTGCAAACAAATTTTTAATTTCAAATTATATTCCAAATTCGGGTGTTGAATGATGAACTTAGACGTATAAATGGTGTCCTCAAGTTCAGGTCAACGTAACCTCACGCGCTCAACATCTTGGCACAATCAGAGTTCTAATTGTGTTTCTCCGTTATTATTTATCTATATATATATATATATAGTTATGGTTATTAACCCTTGGAAGATCCTATTCCACGAAGTTGAATTTTTATCTTAAATTTATTTTTTTTTTGTAAAATTTATATTTTAAAAAAATTAAAAAAAATAGGCAAAATCCTTGCTCTGCAGAATAAGAACCCAATCCCTGATTATCAATATTTAAACATACTTTTTTTTAATATAAATAATATCATATCTTGATATTATATTAGTTATTTTCTAAAAAAAGATAGTTTATTACTTGCTTATGAAAAAATATCAAATCATTTTAAATTTATTATTATTGCGTTCCAGATTTTGGGGTCCGGGACAACACAAATATTTGAGGATGTAAAGATGTAGAGAGGGAGAGGAAAACACCGGAGTTTACGTAAAAAATCTCCGCTTGAATGAGGAGAAAAAATCACGATACTCTGAGCCTTTAAAATACTTTACTATGGATGAAAAAGTTATAAAATATAAGTTTTTTTGAATATATTCTTTTTCTCTTCCTAGCCTCTCTCACTTGAAAGCTCTCTTTTAGTTTGAGCTTAAGAACCTTTTTCTTCTTGTCTGGAAAGAGCAAGAAAAATGGACACTTTGTTTGGAGCATTTACTAGGTATTTATAGTGGAAGAATACCTTTTGGGAGTAGTCCACGTGGTAGCTGGCGTATGATTGGGAGGCTGTCCATCTACTCTGTTGGCTGTGTTAGGCGCGTGGAAAAGCTGTCCGCCTGCCCTGCTAGCTATGTCAGGCTTGTTGACGTGTGCAGGGAGGCAAGCTACTGGGGCCACTGATTGGACATTATCGTGTCAAGCGTGCAGACTCTAGGTGTCAGTCTTGATATGACTAGGCGTGCTCTGAGTATCATTATGCGCTGTGGAGGCGGTGTTTTGCAGTGGTTGCGTGTTTCTTGGTAATGGTGAAGTTGCTTAACTGGCGTTGGCGGCCGTTTATGAAATAGAGTCATCGTCCTTAAACGGCGTATTTTGTCCCTCTGTGAATATGTGGACTCCTTGAGGGAGAAAGCTCTCGAACGCGTGATGGCTCTTGTGATGGTTGATGGATCTTCGATTCCGTGTAGAGAGTCCTCGGATATTTGCTGACCTCTCGGATTAACTTGGGGCATGAAGGAACGTCTGAAATCTTCGGGCTTCTTGGTCACAGTGAGCCATCTGAATTGATATACTTGGTCATTTTGGTTTCTTGTGCGGAGACACCAAGGTTGTCCTCGTCTGTTAGAAGGTCCTATTGTCCTTTTCCTAGTCCTCAAATTTGTGGGGTTAGGGTTCTCGGATGTTTCTCGAATTTTCTTAATGACGTCAGCCCCTTGCGGCGTCCTCGAGCTCCTTTTGGTTAAATGGGCCTCTTGGGCCAGTCTGTCACCTTGATCCGTGGTCGTAACTTTAGATTTTTTCTTTGGGTCGTATTTTATGGGCCCTCATATTGAGACCCAACAATTATATATATATATATATCCTATATTAAAATTATAATGAATATTTTTTATTATAATGATTATGTAAGTAATTTATTCGTTAAGGCTAGCACTGCCACATTTTCAACTCCCCCAATGGCAACCAATTCATTAGTCATAGGTTTCCTTTGCTTTTATTTTATTTTATTTTTATTTTGTGCCTTGGCCATGCGATAAGAAATTAATAAATTCAAAAATTGAGTAAATTGGATTTGAAAAAAAAATCGTTTTTTTTAAATTTATTTTTATTATTTATAAAAAGGCATATATGTATGTTGTTAATACATTATGGCAATCATGTGAATACTTTGTCAATGGTATCTTGATTAACGGAGCAGATTCTCTTATCATTTTGATGTGTGTTTGCTTTTCATCATTTCAAATCAATTGTATTTAACACCATATCACATGTCTGTTGGGATTCCAACACACATGTCAATGGGGCAAAACAAAATCTAAATCCCTCATCAAATATTGATAATTAAATTCATAAATATAAAAAATTTAATGCTAAATAATATTTTTAACATAAAATTAATTATAATAATAGTACCGATTATAAATAATGTCATTTAAAATCCTTTTATTATAATCCCGAATGAATAATAGTTGATTATAATTTTCTCAACACACCTAACAACCCATAAGAAAAATACAATGAGAAATAAAAGTAACTAAATAAAATATGCTTTATAAATTCACTTTAAAACAATATATTTGACCTTGGCGAAAAATAAAATTTAAATTAAATTTTAATCGAATGTCAAAATTATATCTATTTTCTCTATTTTTTACGGTGTTTCTTATATGAGAAATATTTTTAAAATACCCTAAAATTACCTAACGAGAAATTTTATACTATAAATTGACACTCGAGC
>JAOVVI020019614.1:0-10073 GCA_028571085.2 Nepenthes alata | reverse complement strand
TTGTTTAAATGTTATGCCTGAATTTGTAGTTTTGACCCGTTTCTGGACCAGGAACCCTAATCCCACGGCCCAGAGGAATTAACCGATGGAATTTGGATTTATGGATGAATTGGCTCAAGGATGCTATTACCCACACCATAAATAAGATAATTTATCAATTAAATGTCCAAATTGGAGGCTGTACAGGGCTTTATGCTTCCCAAAACCCTAACCGATACCCTCTTTGAACTTAGTCCGAATTAATCATACCAAAAATTAAGATACATGAAATCTCAAAGGAAATTGTCATTCGGAAGCTCCAAAGACGCGTATGGCACATTATGGTAAGAATTTCCTAACTATTCCTAATCTTACGATGGTTGATACACGTATCATGAAAGTATGCATGTCCTTGATATATATATTGTACTTGCTAGGCTTTTAGCTCATCCATCCTTCTTCTTGTCTCCAATGTAGCATAGGCCTACGCCTAATCGAGTAAAGTAGAAGGTTGTTAGTCGGAGACTCAAAGATGTTTGAGAATAGCTTGAAGACTTAGTTCTATGATTTATTTCCCTTTGGAGCCTTTTGAATTATTTTGTTAATCATGTTTAATGTCAAAAAAGATATCGATTATGTAGCCTAGCTTCTACTATATTCGATGGCTATAGTTACTTCCGTAGGTTTTTTCGGTTTAACTATGTACCTAGTGGCATCTTGTCTGAACTGACGTCATAATCGGAGTTATAAAGTCAGTGCCACATGTTGTTTATTGTGATTTTTGGATCCTGTGTGGTTTGTTATTATTGGATATGTTGGAGTTGAAATGGATGGAAATTTTGACTGTGTTGAGATTCTGTAATTTATATATAGGTCTATTTCAGGTTTTGTATTTTTTGCTGATATCTGTATTATAGAGGAAACTCTGCCAGATTTTTGATAGAAAATACGGGACGTCACAATATGTATTAGAGAAAGAGATGCTTTATGTTTGATCGGCATATTACGCAGGAGTTTAGGATAATATAAGGAAGATTGAAAAGTAAATGAGGGCTTAGGATGATAAAGTTAGGTTGGATAGTTCTTGTTACCCAAACTTTAGAGGCTTAGAGTAGGACTATGCTAAAGCTAGAAGATAGATCGGATTATCTAGTCATGGTGACCCATATCAAGAATGAGATATGGTAATATTTACCTTATATTAGCGGGAATATGGAGTTTGAGATTAGAGATAGTGTTTGTGGTGACCCAGTCTTCGGAATGATAAAGACACATCATGTTATATGTTTGCGGATAATCCATGGATAAATATCTTCCTGAGGAGATTTTGAGAACATGTTCTAAGATGTAGATAGTTTAGTCACCAGATTAAGAATTGTTCCCCTGGCCAAACAGTGAAGAAAATCTAGTGCCTCGGATTTGGGTTTTATGGTAATGGCACATAAGGTAAATGTGTTGTTTACCATGATGGAATGTGGGATTCCTAAAATCTAATAATGCGGCACATGTATTGTTTGAGGATCCCAAATCTACGTTTTCATTTGTGATTCCTAAGTTTATTTCTTTTTTTTAAGATTTGGGCTTGATACTAGCGATATCAAAATTTATGAAATCTTCTTAGGCCTATAGATATGATTGACCGGTAAGTCGCCATGTTGTTTTGGATTTTGTTCGTAAGGAGGCTATTCCTTGCAATTGGATTGAGAGATTTTGGATATGAGTCCAAATTGATCAGAGTATCGGGAAATTAACATCGCTTTGCCTGCAAAACACAAATGACTTGGGTGTTTGGATAAGACTTGCAAGCTATTTCGGACATGCAGGAGACTGGTTAATAAGAGTAGCGTAGCGGAAGCTTGTTGGCCCATGTCTTTAGGATTTCATGAGGTTGAAGTTCCCTGTGATTAATCTTTTCAAGGCTTAGGATGAACTAAAGTAAAAGTCCAACGGCTCATTCGGTGTATTGATTTAGTCGGAGGAACAAACAAGGCAATTTGTGTTTCCTTTCGATTTTGTGGATTGTCATGAATTTCTCCCTTACATCGATGATTGAGGAAATCGATAAGTGTTTGTGTTAGACCATTTGGGGGAAACTAGGAATATGTCTTGCGATTGGGCTCTATCCTAGCTTTGAATAGGAATCCTGAAATATTGTGAATCAGAGTAGTTTATTTAGTTAGTTAAGGCCTCTTAATATAAGCCATGTAATTAAGGGAGTAGCATAGGATCGTGAAAGAAGAACACTTAAAGGATTTTTTCTAATCGTAAATCTTGAGGTTAGTCAAATTTTGATGACAAAATTTTTATAAGTGGGAGAGATTGTGATGTATCGGTTCCCGAACGTAGTAATGTCGGATAATTAAGTTGATATAAGTGGATCAAGATCCAAGGACGCGAGTTAAGTTAGATTGAAGGGGCCGAAGACCCGTGAATGGTGAGATTGAGAACCGGCGTTTTAATCTCAAAATATTAATTCGTAAAATATGATATGGGTTTTAAATTCTGGTAATCATAGGGTAATAAATTAATATGATCAATGTTAGGCTCCTTGTACGTGGGAAATTATGTCTTGGGGTTGAAATTGGGCTTAAGGGATGGGCTGCCCGCAAAGAGCCCAGCCCAGCGGGCCAGTGACTATTAAGTGCTCGAGTGCCCGCGGTAGGTGTCATTGCCTGTTTTGTTGGCGCTCATTGCGCGCTCACCACTCGTTCGAGCGTCAGCCTTTCTAAAGTCACATGCGAGTTTTTGTCAAGCATTTTCACAGTGTCCAATGAGAGAGGTAGAGAGAGGAAGAGAAGAGAGAGAAGGGACAATCCGAAGGTCTCGGGTCCATTTCCTAGCTCGAGTTAGTTGGAGAAATGGTAGATCTGGTCGAGGCAAGTGTACTCATACTCTCCTCTTTCATTTTTAAGCTCTTTTATTCCGTTTTCTTTGGAAATCCTCGTTCTGATGCCCAAATAAATTTATATTTTGTGTAGCCCATAACCTAAACATGATAATATGTCAAAATAATGTTCGATTATCAAGCTTTGAGTGGTATATCCCTCTTCTGAAACCCTAGCACCCGCGCGGTACTATTGTCCTACGCCCGGGCTCTTTTTACCTATGAATTTTTAGGGTTTTTGCCCAATTTGGAACTAGAATATCATTATCCATGTCTATTAGTATAAGTTAATTTATCGATTGGACATTCAATTGGGTTATTTTAAGTGAATACCCATTCGTCGAAACCCTATGGTGCATCCGGACCGTATTTGATCAATCATATTGGATTTAAAGCATAAATTGGCTTTAGATGATCGATACACATGACATGGGCAAGTGATTGTGTGTATGTCATGCCCAAATTTATAGTTTTGACCCATTTCTGGATAAGGAACCCTGAACCCACGGCCCGGAGGAATTAACCAATTAAATTTGGATTTATGATGAATTGGCTCGAGGATGATATTCCCGCACCATGAATAAGCTAATTTATCAATTGGATGTCCGAATTGAAAGCTATATAGGGCTTTATACTCCCCAGAACCCTAACCCATACCCTCTTTGAACTTATTTCAAATTAATCATACCGAAAATTAAGAAACTTGAAATTGCAAAGGAAATTTTCATCCAGAAGCTCCAAAGACACGTATGGCACATTATAGTAAGAATTTTCTAACTATTCCTAATCTTATGATAGTTTATGCACGTATCATGAACACAATGATTTGAATGTTCCAAGAATCATGTTATGATCCGTTTACGAAAGAATTAACGATCAAAAGTTTTAAAAACTCTTTCTGGTATAATCAAAAAAAGAAATTTTTTAATCCTTCTAAACTCCAATAAATATTATGGATGAACTGTGAACATGTGGAGACCTAAACTCACATGGTATGAACTATGAACACGTGAAGACCTAAGGTCATAAAGAATATGAAAATATGCTTATAAAAAGGAAATTTGATGATAAAGGAAATTCTATAATTAAGTGATGGACTTCTAAACCATTCTACGAAAGGATTATCGGTTTGATTTTTGAAACGTTCTCCAGTAGAGTGAGAACGAAGGAATTTTCTTTAGCGCTTAAGAACAAAATTCCCTGATGGAATAAAAAACAAAAAAACTTGGACCAAGAATTATGGATAACAAACTTCGACATGCCAAGAATATCGTAGAGAGAACTCTAGGAATACTCCGGTCGCGGATCCTAACCTTGTTTTTAAACGGGTTAAATTCCTTAGCATATTTTAGTATGTTATAACGGACAGTCATTGCCTATTTTAAAAACACTTGCGGTTGGGCTGAAGCGGCTGATCAGCCCCGTCTATAGGGGTGAAACATAGACGCCCCCCCCCTCTGGGTCAAGAATAGGAGGACTTTGACCTTGGATTGTATAAAGTGAATACAATCTAGGCCACAACCGACCACTCCTTTGTCAATAAGGCCTATTGATCTTGATCCCTCAATGAAACAAGCTTTTAGCAATGAACCGATAATTAAGAAAATAACAAGGAAATGAACCAAAGAAATATGGAATGAATCATGAAACCATTCCTCACTAAAATCATGAATTAAATCTCATATGCACCTTTATCTTTCATATATGCATTCTTATGTTTCAAAGATGAAAGTATGCATGTACATGATATATATATATATATATTATACTTGCTCAGCTTTTAGCTTATACTTGCATCTTCTTGTCTCCAGAGTAGCACAGGCCTACACCTAATCCAGCAAAGTAGAAGGTTGTTAGTCGGAGACTCGAAGATGTTAAAGAATAGCTTAAACACTTAGTTTTGTGATTTATTTCCTTTTGGAGCCTTTTGAGTTATTTCGATAATCATGTTTAATATCAAAAATGATATCGATTATATAGCCTAGCTTCTGCTATATTTGATGGTTGTAATTACTTCCACAAGTTTTTTCAATTTAACTATATACATAGTGGCATCTTGTCTTAGCCGACATCATAACCGGAGTTATGACGTCTTGCCACATGTTAATTGTGGTTTTTGGATCTTGTGCGGTTTGTTATTGTTGCTGGATGTGTTGGAGTTGAAATGGATGGAAATTTTGACTGTGTTGAGATTCTATAATTGATGTATATGTCTATTCTAAGTTTTATATTTTAGCCGACATCCATATTACAGAGGAAATTCTACCGGATTTTCAACAGAAAATACAGGACGTCACATTTAGAGGCCAAAACAAGTGATGATTCAGCAAGAATTACGCCATCCGACTAATGATGCAGAATGAGAGATTATGAGGTGTTAATTTGGTTAATGACTCAACACCTCAATTCTAATCTTTGTAAGAACATGTGAGGAACTGAGGAATGGAAAAAGAAAGAAAAATGTTGGAGGTCAGGAGAGAAAACAAAAGAGAAATAGAAGAACAATAGAGGGAACTGAGAGAAGACGAAGAAGTAGAACCAGATATCAGTAGGAGCAAAGAGTGTAGCTAAATATTTTAACAAGTGTACTTAATTTCTTTCTTTCCTTGGTACTGATTATTGAGCATTCTTTCAAGTATTATCATTCTAATACTTGCCTTATATTATATTCTTGCTCATATTATCATGATGGCATAAGTTATACTCAATTGTATGTTGGAGGCAGAATTTAGAGACAAAACAACATCTGTAATTCAGCTTAATTGTTGACCAAATAGTCTCCAAATAGGCTAAAATTTTGTATACAACAAGCTTAATATTTTACCTATGTCGTGACCAAATGGCTCCTAGAAATGAGCAGAACTTGTCGCTAAACCGGTTTCCACATCAGTAATAGACCCAATTTCAGCAGTTATGCTGATATCCAAATTTACAGCCTACTAACCGGGCCCCAAATGGGCTAAACCGGCAACCACAATGACTTAAGTGTCTTATGGTGATGTAGGAGCATCACTCTGTAAAATTTAACCCTGAACTAATTAGGAATCAGTCACCAAAATAGAAACTAAAATTGGTAGTATTAGGAGATGCTGATATAGAATCCTTGTCTGTAAATTATGACCTGAATTGGCTGAGAAATTAACTTGAATCGGCTAGGAACTAAACATAATCTTAAACATGAGCCTCTTAGCTATAATAGGACTCTTTGGACAAGCCAAGAACTAGTCTAGAATTGGCCATAGAATTGGTAATAGCAGAACTAGTCCCTGGGCATCCTTGCTGATGCTGAATTGGCTGGTTGAAAAAAATGGACTGAACCGGGCCCAATTTGGCTGAACCGATAGCCGGACCAACCAACGTATATTCTCCTAAGACTAAACTATTTACCAGTAAATCGGCCGCCTCAAACTGCCAAAGGTGAGTACTGAACCGGTCTCCTAAAATGGACCAAAGCAATTGAACCAGCACCCGACCCATCCAAATTAACAAGTACTATCGACCAATAAAATTGTGGTCTATTAAAACCTTCGAAATTATGCTACAATGGGCCCTAGAAGCTGCCAACCAACTTTCTAGCACATGCTAGAATTAAGGCCACTGAACAGGTTCAATTTTGGCTTTCAAACTAGATAAACCAGCACCCTAAAATTTATTAGGATAATGTAGGATAATAATAAAATATTAACGGTAAAAAAATTAAGACCCAAACTGAACCTCAAATCGACCCCCGAACCAGTTGGATGAACCGACTAGCATACTGAATTTTAACTTATATATATAGCAAACCAGTTCATCAAGCCAACTTATAAGTGTGGAAAATTGAAATTGGACCAACCATTAATTTGGTCCTAAACTGAAAATCGAGTCCTTAGGATATCGTACAAATAATTGACTAAAGAAATTAACCGAGTCAGCTCCAGAGTCAAATTACCAAGCCGACAATCGAATCAGTCGAATATAACTTATGTTAAATTTTAATTTTTAACACATGTAAGAAGATTAAGAATAAAGCTACGAAACCAAAAAAAAATGTATCATTTTCTGTTATAATTTACGATTTGTTGATAATTACCGTAATTTATGATTTTATGTTTGATAATAAGGAAAAATATATGGAAACTTTATAAATTCCATTTGTACAAGTATTTTCTCCCATAATGGAGAAAATTAAGAAAAAAGATTTATAAATAATATAAAAGCTTCCATATAAGGTTTTTAGCATAAGATAAGAATTTGGACTAAGAAATTATTTTCAATTGGTGATATTTCTTGGCACGTCTTAGAATATTATAGTAGAAACTCAAGAATTTTTCCTCAGCCGTGGGGGTTCTTTTGGCGGCATTTCTTTATTTAGCCCCATATATTGGATTAAAAGTATACCACTCACCATGTGGTGTTGAATTGCGTGGGTCTGTACCTTAGATTGTATAAAAGTATACATAATCCTTTTCTCGATTGACTGTTCCGTTAGTTAGTAAGGCCTACTAACCTTAGTACCTAAAGACAAATGAAAATTAAAAACTCAAAAAATAAAAATTATAAGTTTATACATTATTTATATGGTTCATATTTCTCTGATATATGTATATGTCTATTTTGAGTATAATATACATGTCTTTATTTATTTGTATCTTATTAAATATTTGGTTCACTCGTCATTTTCTAACCCCTCAGATGACAATCAGGAGTTTATACCAGATGAGCAGGAGTAAAGACCACAGTGTTAGGCTGATCTGTTTATTATATTTTGATGGAATGTAGTAAATATATGAGAGCATGTAATGGATTTTGTAATGGAATGAACATGACTTTATACTTCCACAAATTATTATTATGGTTATTAGTTAAACTTTTGCAAATATTATGGTAATAAATTTTGGTTCCTAGTAAGCGTCTCTGAGAAAGTCCGACACTGTATTCTTATGTATATAGTGTTGGCGCCACTTATGGATATGGTAATAATATGAATCTTGTGTATTATATATATATATGTTAATTTTGCATGTATATTATTTGGCGTAGACATTCACATATATAAGTAGTGAGGAGGTGATCTGTGACAGAAACTATTTGCAGGAGGTTCCACGATAAAGTTGTAAAGTTGGTGGCTTAAGTCTCAAATTAAGAAGGGTTTTCAATAGCAATCCATGAGAAGACCATATGCTGGCCACTTGAGCGCCATAACTAGGAGAATTTCTAATAGTACACCGCAAGATGGTTGTGAGTTAACCGCTCAAATAATTATGTAGGATATAGAATACCTTATTCTAATTTTAGGATAAAGAAGAGATCATTTCAAAATGAGCATTACACGAAGAGAGAGAAAAAAGAATAGGAAGAATTTTAACTTTTGTCAAAAACTCGGACCAAAATAAGTCTAAATAATAAATCAATAAATCTCAAATAATGATGATATAAATCTCAAATTCTAGTGTGATATAAACATACTATAGAATTTTAACATTCAAATAACAATAATAGATCGACCCAAAAATCTATCACAGGACCTTATTGGACAATCATGTGGACAATATAATTATGACCTACTCCACATATCCTAAGGGAGGTATGAAAACAGTAATAATAACTCATCTATATAATATAATAAATCCAACAATTGTGAATACACGATCCAAAAAGCCTACACCCAATCAATATCAATATCACAATCGCATTAGATACTACTCTAAATCATAACGGAGTTAAAACTCACCAAATCAGACGAATAGTAATCAGATCACATTCATACTCCTACAATGTATCTAAACCCTCTATTAATTTAAAGAGATAAAATAAAAAATATAAAACTAAAATTCAACAAGTATTATATATTTATATACATATATATAATAATAATAATAAATGCATCTGAGCAAATCAAATGGAAGGTCCATCAACAGATTTCAAAGCAGATGATAAATACAAGTCAAATAACAAATCTTAAAACAAATAACTAATACAAATTTGAAATCAAAAAGCATATAGCAGATACAAAATCCAATGTCCAAAAGCTGATGGTAACAAATAAATAGATATCTTCTTGTCCGAAGAGACATCACAGATTTGGCGCCAGATAACAGATAGTTATAGATACAGCTCAGTCACAGATATGGCTCAACCACATATACGACTCCGTACCATAGATAGGGTACCAGATAGCATATAGCCACAGATACGGCTCAACCATAGATATAGCTCCGTGTCATAGATACGGTACCAAATAATATATAGTCACAGATACGATTCAACCACAAATACAACTCCATGTAACAGATACGACACCGGATAATAGTAGTCACAGATATGGCTCAATCACAGATACAACTCGACCATATATACGACTCTATGTCACAAATACGGTACAAGATAACAGATAGCCATATATACGGTTAGCCACAGATATGGCTCTGTGTCACAAATATGATACCAAATAACAAATAGCCACATATATGGCTCAACCACAGATATAACACCAAATAACATATAGCCACATATAGTAGATAATAGAGGTGATATAATAATATATAGTATCAAATATTTATTTATTATTTCAGAAAATAACATAACCCTCAAATATATATAAATCCATAACAAAGTCCCAAATAATCAGTAAAATACATACATGCATTAAAAGAAAATTGGTGAGCTGGATAAAACTTGCATGCACAAATATTAAACCACCAAACAGTAATCATAATATATCAGATACTAAAATAGATCAATGATAGAGTTTATAGATACTTACCTCAACTTATACTAAATAAATCTCATAAAAGAATATTTCGATCTACCCAAACTCCGTTTCTCTCTCCTCTTCCTTTGCGCGCCCCATTTCTCCTTTTCTCTCTTCTGCTCTACTTTCCTCCTAAACACACCTCTCTCTCTTTTTTCTCCTCTCTTCTCATGTGCTTTCTCTCTCTCTCTCTCTTCTCCTTCTCCTTCTCCTTCTCCTCACCTGCACCTGCACCTGCACCTGCACGCTCTCTCCCTCTTATACTCTACTTCTCTCTCTCCCTCTTCATTCCTCCTACGCGATCTGCCCGCATTGCCTCAACCAGGTCTTAAATAGAGCACCGGTGCTCAAGTGCGGCCTCAAATGACAACTGACTGATTCAATTTTTTTAAAAATTTTATGATATAAAATTAATTTTAATATATCTAAATTATTCAAAATAATAAATAATACCAAATAAATTTTAAATAGGAATCT
>JAOVVI020019613.1:0-10073 GCA_028571085.2 Nepenthes alata | reverse complement strand
AATTCCAACTATATTCTCATCCTTTTCTATTCCCTAAAATAACTATTTTATTCCCACCTTATTCTATTCCAACAACCAAACGTACATATAATATACGTTTCTCGCTGATCATAAGGGAGGCTACTTGACGCAGGATTCATAAGGGAGGTCCAGTACCCAAACTGGCTGTCAAACGTCGTCCTCGTGAAAAAGAGTAATGACAAGTGGTGGATGTGTGTCAATTTTACCGACGTGAACAGAGCTTGCCTAAAAGACAGTTTCTCGCTATCTAGGATCGACTAGCTGGTGGATTCTACGTTCGAACACAAACTCCTAAGCTTTATGATGCTTACTCGAGCTATAATCAAATTAGAATGGGCCCGGACAACGAGGAGTATACCTCTTTCATGATCGAGTAGGAGAATTACTATGACAAAGTCATACCCTTTGATCTAAATAACGCCATCGCTACCTGTCAGTGGCTTGTAAATAATATGTTCGAGATCCAAATTGGATAAAATATAAAGGTGTACGTGAACGACATGCTCATCAAATACAAAGTTACCAAGATATTCGAGACTTGGCCCGGAATGAATATGGGTCGGTTGGAAAGGAGGCCCAACCAACAGATGTGTCTAGTCAATCGGCGAGGCCCAAAGAGCCACGTACAAGTCCCAGTGCTGCAAAGTGGACCCTGGGCGAAACGAGGTGTGCCTAGGCTTATCCGACAACACCTGTCACGTGCCCAATCATGGTCCGAGTGCGCCTCCCACCTCGACGACAGCAAACTGGCAGCACAGAGACGCAAGCTCAGTGAATATCAGCCAATGGCGGACGAGTCCAACTCTAGCAAGCCGCCGTACCCACTGACCGACAATAGCTCACCAAATCCGAACAAAAAGTAGCTAGGCTCGTGTTGGCCATGCCCAGTGATGGTACTCTCACCACCATTAGATGACATTTGATACCGTTGGCCACTGCTAGTGCCCAACAGGTGGCGAACCCAAGCAGGACACCTGTCACCAGCTTCGGTGCCCAAAAGCCTTCGCCATGAAATACTACAAATACCTTTCTCTTTCATCGGAGGAAAGGAGGAGGCTAAATTTCGAACACTTGCTCAAAATCTAAACTCACGAAGACAAGAAAGGAACCCAACTCTCTTTACTCAAAAGAAACGTCACTCCCAGCCAGCGATCATAGTGAGCCACTCCCCGAGTGCACACTAGAAGCCCAAACCTCCTCCAATTATCACTCGCACCCCTTGCACACAAACACCATCGCATCTTACATTTCACATACTTCCATACTCTTATATCTTTCTATTCTTTTGAAAAGATTTTTAATTTGTGTATCGAAAGATAAATCGAGAAGTAAGTCCCGTCAATCCGCTGACCTCTTGTTAATTGTTTGTGGTGCGCATGGTTCAAATTGAGAAGTGCGGAGACCGGACCCTTTGGTATTCGACTAGACTCAATTCAAAGAATCCGAATGCTTCCTAATATGCGTAGTGACCCAGATCATTCAGACGCATCACTCACAAATTAATATATTATGACATTTTAGAATATATTTTGTTAATTCATTATAATTATTCTTATTTTGATAAAATAAAGCTTACATAAATATATAAATTTCTAACTTAGAAAATTAAATAATCTTAACAAATTTTAAATAATAGGTTTAATCAAATATTTACACAAGAAGAGACAAGCAATACCAATTACTCAAAGTTTTTAAGATTTTATAATAAATTTTATGAAATTAGGTACAAACTTTTAAAATTTTGCTATTTATGAACAAATTTATGATGTATGCAGTCAAACTCAAGGGTCCCTGAATGTGAATTTAATATAAGAATGAAGGAGAATATCAGAAAAGTTCAGTAACAATTGATAAAAATTATTAAAATATACTTGCTATAACTTATTTTTCAAATATCCTTCAAGTTTAAGCTCTAATATCTCATTTCTCTTTTTTTCCTCTCTCTTCGCATTTTCTTTTTCTCTCTCCTCTTAAAATATCAAAGAAATGGGTTGAGAAAAGGCTAAAATCCTTTAAATACGGGACTGATGCATGGGTGAATCAGGTGGGAAGACTAGTCCTAGCCAGTGTACACACTGAAAAACTGGAATGAATAATAATAATCACCCTTCATATATACATTAGGCATAATAATATTGAAATAAATACATTCATGCGTGGTGGGTTGCTTCCTAAGCACCCTCTAAATCTACCAAATGCTTAATTTCTTTCACACACCAAAATTTTCTCTTAACAATTCATTTAATCTGATTAATTTGTGATGTCATAAATCATATTTAGCATCCACCTGATATATTTTTCTTTTCTTTATAAAATGTCGTCCTCGAACTTTATGAACCATAATGAATAGACAAATGCTGGTACTTTTTCTGAGTTTTATATTCTAACTTTTATGTAGCTTCCTCAAAAGAACTATTTTTCTACAATATTTTGATTAAAGGAACTACTTATGTATTAAGCTCTTGATCTCATTGACCAAGGATTTGCATTAATTCCTCAATGTGTATTAAGTCCTCATTGATCTATAAAGGTTGGTGAACGATTATGTGTAAGGGGTCATAAGCATAACTATAAAGCTTCAACACATGAAAAATATCACAAAAATCAGCCTAATTTAGATATAAGGTAAGTTTATAAGCCTTTTTTTTTTACTCTTTCTAAAATCTTAAACTGTCTCATGAATCTTAGTTTTAACTTTTCTAAAACCCAAATTATGAGATTCCCTTAAATGAAAATATTTTTAAAAATATGTGATTACACTTAAAACTCAGCTCAAATCTCCAATGGTTCGCATAACTTTTTTGTCAGTTTTGAACAAGTTGAAACTAATCTTAAATCAAATGAATCTTTTTCAATATTTCTTAAATCATTCTCGATCCCGAAAATCTTCTGTCTCTAATTTTATTCTAATTAATTAGGGAAAAACATTTTCTTTTATGAAGTTTTTTAAAGGGTCTTATACTAGTACCCACCTTATAATTGTAATTGTCGAAAAACTCAGATAATAACAAGAAATCATCCCATTTTTTACATCTCTAAAACTATTATTCGTAACATATTTTTTAAAATTTGAATTGTCTGCTTCGAATGCTTGCCTATTTGTGGATGATATGTTGTACTAGATTTTAATTTGTTGCCAAATTTTCAGTAAAAACTCTCCCAAAACTTAGATATGAATCTCAGATCTTGGTGTAATACAATCGAAGTTTGGGTGCCATGAAGTTTGACCATTTTGTTAGTGTACAATCTTGTTAAACGATCTCTTCAAAACAAAATCCTGATGACAAATAAATGAGTTGATTTTGTTAACTGACACGATCACCCACACCACCTCGTTGCTACTTGATGTCCTCAATAAATCCATCATAAAATTCATTATTATGTGTTCTTACATCCAACTTAGAAATGATATAGATTATAAAAGGCCCAAAAATTTCTTTTGTTTGGCTTTCATTTGTTGATAGATTATACATCTTTTTATAAACGTCACAATTTCTCTTGGTATATGTTATTTATTTCTGAGTGGATGGTCTTCTTAGATTGATGGGGTTTGTTAAGGATTTCTTCATTTACTCTTCAATATTAGGCACATAAATATAATCCGATAACCTTAAAATTTCATCAACCCAAATTTAAAGTCGTCTCTTGACTCTTGGTTTAGGTCATTGGTTATATCCGTAAAACTTGGGTCATCCATTAGTCTTCTCTTAACCCTTTCAAAGATCTTCACTCATATATAAATATAGGATAAGATCATACGTATACCTTGAGAATAAAATTTAATGTTGCAATCCTTTATCTCGTCTAATATTTTCATTAATACAAAACTCAATTCTATCTTGAACACATCACAATAAATCATATATCTTTCAGATCCCTTCGAAATAGTTTGAATTGGGATGGTTGTAAAATACCTCTTTAACGCTTTAAAACTCTTTTTGCATTTTTCATCCCAAGTGAATGCTATATTCTTTTGCATTAGGTGGATCAACAGTACCACAATTTTTAAAAGTTCTCTATGAACTCCCTATAATATTTAACAAAGCTAAAAAAAGTCATACTTTATGTCAGTTTGTTAGCCCTAACTCATGACTACTCCAATCTTATTTGGATCAATCAAAACTCATCATTTCAATATTAGGTGGCTTAGAAAAGCCATTTTCTCAAACTAAAATTTACACTTTTTTTTTTAATTTGACATATAATTTTCTTTCTCTAAATATTTATAAAGTGATCCTCAAATAGACCTCATACTTTTCATAACTCATTGAATAGATTAAATGTCATCATTAAAGACAACCAAAAATTGATCCAAATTGGATCAAAATACTCAATTCATCAAGTCCATAAACACTGTAGAGGTATTACGTAATTTGAATGATATCACTAAAAACTCATAATAGACATACCTGATTTGGAAAGTCATCTTCGTAATATCTTCCTTCTTAATCCTTAGTTTATGATATCTCGATTAAATATCAATTTTTTCAAAAAGTCATCTATGGTTTATAAAGGATACTTCTCTTATTATCCTCTTGATAGTATATATACAATCTCATAGAATTATCTTTCTTCTTTACAATAAAAATAAACTTACCCCAATGTGACATACTCAGTCAAATAAAATTCTTTTTCAAGCATTTTTATAATTTCTTTTTCAACTCTTTTAATTTTGAAGGAGCCATCTTATATGGTATCTTAGAAATTAGCTTAACTCCTGATACTAAATAAAATTTGAACTCAATCACCTATTTGTCAGCAATCGAAGGAAATCGTTGAAAAACACATTTTAGAATTTTCTTACCATCGAAATCTTCTTAGCCGTCACTTTATAACTCCCGGTTATGGTAGCATAAGCAAGATATGTTTGACACTCACCTTTTATTAAATGGCACACATGCACGATGAAAATCACATAGGTGGTCCCTTTTCATTTAATTCATAAAAATAAAATGGTTAATAACCTGAAATTAAAAATCTAACTTCTTGTAAAAATAATCTATATTAGTATTATAGTATGCCAACCAATTTATATTTAGGATTATAGCAAAATTATTCATGCCTAATAAAATTTATAGTAAACTCAAACCTTTGAATCCAAACTACACACTTAGAGCATATGATGCTTATTATCAATGACTTAGTCATAGGTATGAACATCACTTAAGTATAGTCCATGATCCTAGATAGTGAATGCAAATAACATATAAATATAGGGGATATGAATGAGTACTTAATCGTGAATGCAATAGCATATTAGTAGTAGTTTTAAAAATTAAGAGTTTACCTACTATCGAAGGATATGTATCCACATCTTTGATCGCTATAATGAAAGTTTTTTCAAAGCAATCAACTTCTTACTGGTTGCCCTCATTGGGGTGGATAACTCCTTGATCATATTTCTAAAATGATCGTGATTAAAGTTGGCTCTGGTCTGATTGTAGCATGGTCATCCTACGAGAAATTTTTCGTAATGTTTACAAACCATCTTGGATTCTTGCTATTTGCCTAGTGCTCCTTGAAACCTAGATGCCTTTTCCTACCTCCCTATCATGAGATTTAGACCTCTTGTGAGATCCTTCCGATCTTAAACTTTAAAATCCTTGGCTCACATTTTTTTGCTCAAAGAACTTGACTCTAGCTAACTCTTACTCAAAGAGTAAAGCATGATTGAGAATTTCTCCGTAAGTCTTCAGGCATAACAATTTCAATTATCACCGTATCGTATCCTCTAAAATTAGAATAAATTTTCTCACACCTTTTGTCTATTCCATCACAAAATATGAGACAAATTGAGCTAATTCAGTAAAGTTGGTAGCATATTTTGTCTTTATATGATTTTTTTTATATCAATTGAGAGAACTCATCTTCTTATTCACGAATATCAAGAGACACCTCCGAAAAATATCCCATGAGATATATTTATTTTTAAAACTCAGTGGTTTTTCTTCATAGCCTACAAATGATCGGCTTCCTTATCTAACTTATAAAGGATGACCCAACTTTCTCATCATTATGACAATTTATAACCTTAAACACGTTCTCTATTCTACAAACATATATCTCAACTTTCGTCAAATCTTCCAAAAATTCAAGGACATGCTATTTTTTGAATCAATCATAAGCAGTCATAGCATTCTTTGCATTCCCACCTTGCTCTACGTTTGGCTACATTTGCACTGTATGATCCATGACTTCTTGCCATAATGGCAAAATAGTCATTCTCTTGGCTAAACCAACTCCAATTTGAACTTCTGGCACTTATATCTGTCATGCCATAAATCAAAAAGTTTGAACCCTAAAATTATTCAAAATTCTCTTCTTATGACCTGCTATGATATAACCCTTGTCATGATCTCGGCACTGAACTAACCCAAAAAGAAAAAAAAAATTCAGTACAGAATATAAATATAAACATAGATGATGTCATACATACTTCCAACACAGAAGGTTGAGACCTTACAAGAAAACATTAGATTATCCAATACTTATTTGCCACATCTCAAGATATGGCCAAAACTCCAAAGTTTGGCCATAATTTGCTACGATCTGCTCAATGTCCCTGCAATAATAAGGAAAATCGTCTATATTTTTTTATGTTCAATGTTGTCTACATCAAATAGCGTATTAAAGCTCATTGGTTACAAAATAAAATTGTTCTATCATAACAATTTCTATAATTTTAACAAGTTTCAAAATATGATAAAACACCTTTAAACCAAGTCTTTACAATTCATCTGTCCAATATCACTAAGGTCAAATATTGAAGATTTGACTATAGAAAATTTTCCTATAGTCTAAGTCATATGCTATCATTCAAAACTCATGAATGAAATATTTATATATTATACCCTATAAATTAGGATAAACATTACTTTTTGAATCCGTGAGTACTAGATAATGACGCTCTTTTATAAATTAATTTATTAGAATATATTCAAATATATTTAATTGATTCTCTATAATAAGTTTATTTAGATAAAAGAAAGCTCTATGCAAATAAACAAATTTTAAACTTTAAAAAATAAATAATCTCAACAAACTTTGAAGTAGAGCTTTCATTCTCAAAAAAAGAGATATGCAAAACTAATTTTTTAAAAATTTATTAATAAATTTTATGAAATTAGGCATATGTGTTCAAATCTCAATATTCATGAACAAATTTAATATGTATGAGGTCAAACTTAACAGAAGTGGATAAGTTTAATATGAGAACTTAACGTATAAAAAACTTAGTAATAATTAAGAAAAAATATTTAAATGTACTTGTTTTAAATTTTTTTTAATATCCTTCAAGTTTAAAATCTAAAATCTCATTTGTTTTCTTCCTCTCTCTATCTCTACTCAAATTTTAGTTAAAAATAAGTTAAAAAAAATGTTAAAAGCCTTTGAATAGATGACTGACATATATTCACCCGTCATGTGTGGATTAGGCATGTAGACTAATCCTAGCCATCATCTGAGCACCCATCAAGTATAAACATATTGAAACAATTTTATACGAGCATGCTTAATCCACACATTAGGTGCAATAATATAGGGTGAGTTGTCATGTTTTGTGGTACTATGCTCTCAACCAAAGACCCTTAATTGGATGTGTTAATTTTAGACTCTAAATTAAATCCATATATAAATGCCCAATCGTTGAGTTAAGTCCAAACCAAACGCAGAAACACTATTTTAGGATAATTATTATTAAGCATTCAATATTAAATAAATGTCAAAATATAAGACCCAAAAGTTATATTCAAAAGTGACTCTAATTACACATCAATTATAACTAATTTAGACTGTAAATAAGAAAAATATCCCAAATTTAGAATTAGAACAATAAATAATCTGTAACATTGTACAGAATCATAACAATTTTTGACCCATGGTCATAATACAGACAATCCAAAAATTAGAGTAGCAAACTCTTAATCGAATAATCAAAATACATTTAAAACATTCTAAAAGCAATTGCTTTTGAGAAGCCTCTTCAACGTTCAAAATCCTTACAAGTGTATATGAACTCGTTAATCTAAAATATTAGCAAAAGTAAGTGTTAATAATGAACCTAATATTCAACAATGTATGTATAAATTTTATATATGTCAATATGGTAAATGAATATATAAAAAATGATCTTCATGATCAAAATTTAAAATGCCAATAATATCAAATTTGTGATAAAACAAGTGAAAAATCATATACAAATATATAAATATATGAACATAAAAATGTGAAATTCGTCCAAATATGTAAAAACGTATAATATGTAAAAAATTTTTAAACATATAAAAATAAAAAAATTGGTGATAATTTCATTCATAAGGGTTAAAAATCAAAATTTGATTTATGATTGTTTTTATATAATCGAAAGCTATATGTATTTACAACCTATGGGTTAACCAATTATATATTATTTTTTATAGTTGAGGTCAAATATCATTTTTTATATCCATAAATATTACGTTTGACCTTTAATTTATAAATAATTTATTAAGACATATTTAAATATATTCTATAAACTCTCTATAATAATTTTTACTTAATCAAAACTGAAAATTCGATATCAAAATACAAATATGTAAATGTTTCTTAAAAGTTAATAAATAAATCACTTTCATTAAAATTAAAATAGAGTTTTCATTACTTTATCAGCAATTAAAAGACATAAAAGAACAAAAGTAAAAAAAGTTTAAGATTTTAATATGACATATATATGTTTAAATTATAAGCTTAAATTTTATGAAATAAAAATTAATTAATATGCATACAAGATATAATCAAAATAAATAGATAAATATTACATGCATGAGTATTTGAATAAAAATACTAAAAAAAGTTTTAAAAATTAAGTAACAAAAAAAAAAATTGAGCTAAAACACACCTGTCATAGCTTTAATTTACCCAAAAAGTACATTGAATTCATCTATAATTAATATGAATTCGCTTTCTTCTTCGTTCTATCTATTCTTCTCTTTCTCTCTTTTCTCTCAATAGCTGCCAAAAAGGAGTAGAATTGGTCAATAATACACTTATATAATAGACTGACACACATACTCCAATCAAATGTGACTCGAACGTAAAAATTTCTTTAAATATGTACATGTGCATTTGATAGAGGTGTATCAGGCAACACTATTCTTGACTAAATACACACGAGCACATCTCATATAATTTTAGACGTAACTATTCTATCTAAAATATATTTATACATGGATTGAGTACACATTAAATACTACTCAAGTCTAAACCATCTCGATCTAATACTTAATTTTTAAGGCAAATTCTTAATGAATCTCAATATTTTATTAATTTACTTAAATTATCTCTAAAATAATTCTTAGGGATGGATCTTACATGGGCCATTTTTATGTAAGGTCTATGACCTATTGTATGATGTTTGCTTGATATATTGGTCAAGTGAAATAGGAGACAGGGAGTGATATGTGAGATTTTCGTAAGTGTCACTCAAGGGCATAGCTAGCAGAGAGCTTCATTCAAGAGATACAAAAACATTACTCAAGCAAAGTGCTGATAGAAAGCTGCAATAGGGAAAGAAATTACTCTCATATTCGGATAACATCTTTGCGCGAATATTCTCTATTTTTCGATGCATTGTACTAAAAGTGTATAGAAATATTTTACCAATTTAGATTTCTCAGTAATACATTCTTAAGTTTCTACTTATATGATAGTGCCTAGAAAACAGTACTGAGAGAAAGTTGTGTGCTTATGTTGAGAGTAGAGTAGCTTTGTATAGGCAAATATTGTTAATAGTGGAGCTCTATTTGAATACGATAGTCTCATGATTTTCACCTTTATTTTGAAGGAGTTTCTTGCACAAAAAGTTTTGTATTTTTTGTGCCCAATTGAGTTTATATTTATTGTATGTTGAGTGATAAGATTACTGTATTATTATTTATTTTCTCACATATTTAAGCAAACGGGATAGTTCATTTTTCCCAGCAGTTTCTCCCCACATCCAAGAGATAGGCACAACTACCCTACCGGTGGCTACCACAATCACCATTTTAGTTGGTCACATCAAACATTCTCTTCCT
>JAOVVI020019612.1:0-10073 GCA_028571085.2 Nepenthes alata | reverse complement strand
TCTGGTGTCCTCTGCACAGTAATCATGAGAAATGGTTCACACAGGAGGCAGGTAGCCATTATTCTCCTCAATAAAAAAGGGGAGATCTAAACGCTGAAGGGGATAAGCAAAAAAAGGGTTCGAGAGGCTCAGCGCTCCCAACAATAAAGAAAAGAAGCTCCCAACAACGAACGGAGAAAACGAGAAGAGGGAAAAAGAAAAAAAGATGACGCTCAACTGCTCTAGCCCCACTTTGGGCGAAGGTGAGGAAGCTCATCCTGACGGATTTCTCTCTCTCGTTGAATTTAGAGATTGCATTCAGTTATTGGAGCAACAAATTCGATTCAGGCTCGTGAAGGTGGACGCACCGTGCTCCCTCCAGATTCCCTACCGCCGAGGGAGCAAGGATGATTCGTGCAGTCGAACGCGGAAGGCTCCTATTTGCGCGTAGTCAGAAGAAGATTCCGGCTGGTGCATGCACTTCCATGTGGGCAAGCTTGCCAATGCTTTCCCTATCTGAGGGAGTTATCAGAAAAGGTGAAGCAAACTCGAACCCGCAAGCAAGATTCTTCTCTATCTCAAAGTCGCCCCTTAGTCAGGCATACCCTTTGGAAGTGAATCCTCCATCTCTATAAACCACCCCCTGGCCAGACATACCTTTTGAAGCTTCATTCTCTATCTCAAAGCCATCATGTGGCTAAGCGCACCCTTCGAAACCTTGTCTTCCATCTCTATGAGCCCCCCAGCCAGGTGTACCATTCAGAGCCATGTCTTCAATCTCTATAAGCCGTCCCCTAACTGGGCACACCCAACAGAGCTAAATCCTCCACCTCTCAAAGCTACCCCCAGTCAAGCACACTCCCTAGAGCCTAACCCTCTATTAACAGCTCAATCCCCCTTTTACATGCATCTATGCATACACATATTGTATTCCTCCATCTTTCTATCATCGTAGAAAGATTCTTGATTTGAGTATCAAATGATATATTAGGTAATAAGTTTCCGTTATCCTCTAATTTCTTATTTGTTAGTTGTGTTCCGTAGGATCCAAATTTGAAATAATGAGGGTCGAGCTGGCTCCAATTTAACTCACTAGGAAAGATCAAGTAGCTCCTTAACCAATTCAATATTTCAGATCTATGAATGTATCATGAGTAATAGTAGAAAATATTTGAATATGTAAGCATAACGTTGACTAATAAATTATATATATCTAACAATAAATAAATTTTCCATATTTATTATAAAAAATAATTACGTAAATTATATTTTATAGTGTTATGAAAAATCCAGGCAAAGCAATCTATAACATTCATGATATCTGATTTGGGATGGAATGAACCGAATTTGCCATCTCTTTCCAGCTCTTCCCAACTAAACAAGCTCCTTGAAATTTCAATAATTCTATTTTTTTTTTATTTTTGGTTTTGTTAACTAAAAATTTAAGTAATTATTTCGTGCCACATTGCAGCTTGTGTTTTTTTCACTTTTTTACAGTGAGAATGAAGAAAATAGATGACAAAATTATAGTTGTTGAGATGGTGTTATAAGGACAAACCTTAAATATCTTTTTATGTATAATGTTTTTTTACCAAGAAAGACTAATTCTCACGATCAAGGAGTCCACAAAAATGCCAATAGGGATATGCACCTCAAGTAGGGTTAAAGGGGAACCATTGAAAGTAAAATTCATGATTTGATTGAGAAATTCTACATGGAAATTTTATTTCATAATTGTAGATTTGAATGAATATATGAGACATGATACATAGAGGTATATAAGCATGCATCGAAGCTATGGTTATTGATGCGTGCTTAGAATGTAGATTGTTGTATGATTTAAAGAACTGTACTGTACTTTCGACTTGTTTGAAGGAAAGCAGATCTGATTTTTATAATTTTAAATTTGAATCTTACGTACCACAATAATTCAATAAAAGGTAAGAGATATACGGAACTCACTTCTTAATATATTTTTTGACGTTCAAATCAATAATATTTCTTATAGAAATCAAAATATACGACAAGAAAGAAGAAAATGGATGAGTGTAAAATTAAGCTAGGGGGGTTATACTCCGATAATTTGAGTATACTCGCAATAGGCAATTGTTTGCTAAAAGTATGTGATGCCCATATTCTTGGCTATGAGTCTATATTTTATAATTTGAATACAAATTGGTCCGTCTATCCAAAATGGGCGTGACTGTTGTCTAAAATATTATATTAAATTCTAACCATTATATTAGTTATTTACCCATAACTTATATTTGTTTAGTAACGTTATATTAGTAAATGCTGGGCAATTATTTAGTTGTTATTGTCTACTTCAGTGCGGCCGATCATCCCTTGGTTACACATAGTCATTCTTCAAAACTAAACATCTTATTTATTATTTTGTCAAGTCATTAATTATTTTAATCTTTCATATTTTCAGTCACCTAATCATTCGCCCAATTGGCAAAATCTTGAGTAAGCTCGTTTTTAAAACCAATTTTGCATATGGGCGATTAGCTTTGATTTAAATCTCATCGGGGCATCCTTATTTGGACTATACCAAATTGTTATAATACAAGAACTATATCAATATATCAAAGTTGGCTATGATTTGTGGTATTATGAATAAGTATTTTGTTAGGATATCATGTAACAAGTTTTTATAATAAAGTGTCATATTTTGAGTTAGATTTAATTGTCTGGTAATGGTCCACAGGTTGCTCAAAGTTGGTTCAAACGTTAAAATTCTAATAGGGAATTTCACTCAAAATTGGCTCGAGGGTATTCCAACTAAGAATATTTCAGTAATTATCTTGATCAACTGATGGTTATCCAATATTCATTACAAAAATAGTTTTTTTATTTTTTTACAATATATATCTCCTATTAATCATGCCAAATACCAAACACTTATTTCTTAGCGTACATATCTCTGCAATGATTTTGCTAACCAATAATTAATTAGTTCCCACTACTCACTTCTTCGTACTGCCTTAAGTATGGCTCAAACTTTCAAGGCTCGTATAGAGCACTATCTTTTAAAAATGTCTTAAAAGATTGTTATATTTTTTATTTTGATGAGGTTTTCTTGATATATTTTCGTTTCTGGCAGACCTTTAAACTCATTTGTTAGGGTAGAATCTTATAAATTTCTTAGGAGCATTTGATATGTAAAACTAAGACGTCGTTTTCGGCTGTAGGAGTTGGTGAAGAAAGATCAAAGAAATCTGAAATGAGTCTTTATCCACAGCTTGGGAGGACTAGTACGTAAAGTTGATTAGTTGGCTAGTGTCAAAGTTTCAGGGGAGATGGACTAGAGGGTTTAGTTCCCCTTCTCTCAACTTGGTAGATTCTTGAGTTTCTTCATCAATAAAATTGTGTCCGTTTATATTTTCAAAGGCTGAGCTCAATCCTATTTTGATGAAATTTTACTGACAAAAACATCCAATATCCAATGAATAGTTATACCAGCACTGTTTGAATTACCCTCCTCAAAAACATCCAGTAATTGGTTTCGGTCCTTATAAGGTCAAGAATATCTAATTCTAATCCAAATAATATCTCGGCTATGCTTTTTAAATTTACATTTGAGGAATATATAATTATTAAATTTAAAAACATTCTTGTCAAAATCACATTTTAGGGGGATATGAAGAAAATTCAACTTGTTCATTGTACCCAACCGGCTAATGATAGCCAACTAAAGATTAAATGCATAAAAGAGATCATAGTTAGAGCCCTAAACAAGAGATGCCCAACAGACTTTTGGATGCTAAAATTGGAAGATTGTCCACACTGTTTTGGCATAGAATCTTCCATGATTATCGAATATCCAAATAATAATCCAAGTTGGGATCATAATCAATCTATGACTAAGAAAGGAACCCACAACCACAAGTGCACTTAGGCCATAAGAAGGACACCAATCCTTCCATAAGAAGGTGCCCTTCTCATTGCTTACCAAGTATTACATGAATGGTCTCAAATGGTACTATAAACAGATGATCCTACTCTAGATAACTATTTTTAAAATAAATTTTGAAAATGGACGTTTCGTTCCAAATTGCACAATAACATTTCGACCCCGTGCAAGATTAGTAAAAACAGTACAGAAAGTAAACACTCAATACACGTAAAGAATATTTATCTCTAAATACAAGTACAATAATACGCATAAAACAAGCATAACAATAAGTAATAGTAAAAATGTATATTTTTTTGTGACGAAGAAAAAACTCGATACCCACGGTAATCGAGAAAAATCCTCTGGGTTTTAACGGTTAGAAAATAAATCAACTATAAAAATCAACTTATAGGGCGGGTGGTACAGATGCGCTAACCTAGCCGATTTATTCTCGCCTTGTAATCCCTACCAAGGAACTCCTTGGATTTATTCGGGGCAACAGAATTGGACACCTTCCGATCTTCACGTCGATCTTCTCTTACGAACAGCTTGAATGACCAAATGCCACTGGAATCTTGTGTTCACGTCACCGATGCTGCCACAAAGATTTCACACCAAGAAGAAATGTAAATAGGAGACCACGATGAGAGGATAAAACTTAATCAATGGAGCGCGAGTGTTTGTATCAAGTTTTCTCAATAATTGAGCATAAGAGAGATGGCTTTGTAAAAGAGAAAAAACTCCTCAAAATTCAGCTGGAAGCGTTAGGGCTTCAAAAACATAAGACGTATATATATAGAGCCAAAAAAGATTTCAAAAATAATGAGCCGTTAGACACAAAGACCCGCACAACACGAGCGCCGCTCGAGCACGGGTTAGGTTTTGGGGAACCGGAGTGTGAGCGCTCGAGCCTCAATGGGGCACACAGCGAGCACGCGTTTCTACCAAATGCACTCGCTGTGCACCTCGAGCGTTCACCGAGCGCACGCGACATGGGCTCTCCTAATGGCGCCTCGGGTGCCCAGTGGGCGCCGATCCTAAGAGGGGTTGAAACAGATAGTATTAAGGCGTGATCGCTGAGATGTGATGATAACAATCCGCTAGCGTGAGACAGATGAACGTCTTCCAAGCACAGATAATGTTGTAGATAATCGAACACCCCCATTAAGTCACGGAATGTGCCAATACACAAGGCGACTAACAAATTTAAATCCCTAATATTCATATTTGACTACATAAAAAACAGGTTTAGTAAGTGAAATTTTAAACTTTGTATAAGTTTAAAAATAATAAGTATTCACATATGTATAAATTTAACAGAAAATGGGTAAAATGATGATTCAATGTCAAACTTTGTTAGGACTTTAAAAAGTAATCGGCACTAGTGGTGAAATAAAGCGATATGTTGGGACTCACTCACTAACAAAGGATAATCAATTTTAATAGGCTACAAAGGGACTCATTCAGGTAAGTGCTAAAATCGCTCCCTAACAAAGCACAGTTATTTCCTCAAAGAAGTCGAAACTAATAACCTTACACTTTTCTCTTCTTGGTGTTTCTTTTCAAATGAAGCAAATATTATAATTTATAGGGGAGAGGCTGCCATAAACTGCGGTGGAAGATGAAGGAATGAAGGAGCTGGATTTGGCGGCCCAAGAGGGTCTTGGATGCTGTTGCCATCTCTGGATATTGGTTGTCTTGAGACCAGTTGGCTTTATCTTGGGACTTCCCTCCTTGACACATGAACCAGAGAACCAAGTGGAAGGCTGCATTATTATTAAGTTGGCAGCTACATCATTAATTGTAAGATTCAGAATGGTGTTAAGTTGGGATTCCCGAGCTGCATCAATTAAGGTCGATGATTGAACAGCTTAAGTAAAGACAACAAGAATTTCATGTCACTGTCCTTGATTTGAGCAAGACCTATATTTACATGGCAGACATCTAAATTATAGATGATAAGAACATTTATTATTATCTAACTGATATATGTTTTTTTAGGGATGATATAATTTATCTATAATCATCTATTTATACATAGGATCCATTAGGATTTAAAAAAAATAAAATAAATAGAAATAAGCCTAAAATAAAGATGGAATAGGTTATAGGTAGATGGAATAGGTAATATTTCTCTTTAACATAATACAAAAACTTAATTAGCATTGGACTAGGTTTAGGTTACTATTTCTATGATAAAGTAGTGGCTCTATTGAGGAGAAGGTTATACATGTATGAGCTTAAACTTTAGAAAATGCTTTTTCATTTCCAAAGTGGATAGTCATTTTCAAAACTCATCTGCTACTTGTTATCAACAACAAACATTCATTAGTGAAAGAATTTATGAAGATGATAACATTATAAGCCCATAACCGAAGATGTTAGTTTTGATTAGAAGAGATGATCGAATGGATCGATGGCTTATTTTTTCGGCAGCTGGTTCCATATCACCTATCAAGTGTTCTGGTTCTACGTTTTGATGCATTATTTTTAACCCTAGTTAACATATTTATATGCATGTAAACAATGCTAGATTTACTATTCTTTAAGAAAACCCATTTAAGGGCTAATTCAGAAGGGTAAAAATGCAGAACCAAGTGGAGTATAGAGAGAGAGAAGGAAACCTCTGTAAATAGGTCTATCCGTCCTCGAAGCGGCTGCTGTTTACCCTTACAATATGAAAAGTTGAGATTAAATCAACACATTGAAACATCATCTTAATTTTCAATCTTTCATTACTTTTAAAATGATTTCACTGCGAGAAAATCTCTTATTTGAAAGAACTATAACATGATCATTGGTAAATGGCTTCTTATTTCAGTGGCAGCTCTGCAGTAGCTTAATTTAGAGACTCTGAGTTGAGAAAGCGTGAGGGAGAAGAACACATATCTGCAGATATTCCTAGAATCTTAACAGAGATGCAGAGCATCGTCTTCTATTTTTATGATGAATTACATGGCACGACACAGAAGAAAAATAAAACTACATGATGGGGACATCTTTACAGACCAAATTAAAGTAGTGATGCTTACGTATCAAATCCCCGATCAACTGCCCAAAGACGGACCAAAGTACATGCAGATAGGCGGATTGATCCTAAAAATGGAGAGGATGGCCGACGGTATCGTCCAAATTCCGTCACCACATATTAGACCAGAAGCAACCGCTCCCGCATAATCGTCTGCCTCCCCTCGGTTGATCCGCTCCCACACGAACAAAATAAGCGTCCCAACAAACATGTCTATTGCAAAGTAAGCTCCGATATAAAAAGGGACCGCCATTGCCATGGGTATAGGAACAAACCGCGAGACTTTCGAGGGAGTCACGTCCCTCAAAAGGTTTATAGCAACAGCTGCCAAAAAGAACCCGCAGCACATGGCGAGGCAATGCTTAGGCAGCTCGGAGAAGCCCTCGACTCCAAGTATGGCCATTTCCCTGAATATAACAGCATATGGTGCTTTGTAAGGTCCGTCGGGGGACCCGATGTCGAAGGCAGTCCAAAATAGAAAGAAGGTGAGAGGGGCAATAATACAGCCCATGGCAGTTCCTACTATCTGGCTGACAAACATGGACTTGGCAGAGGAAAAAGTAAGGTAACCCGTCTTGAAATCCTGCATAAGATCAGCTGCGGTGGAGACAATTGACATCATCACCCCACAGGCTGCTAACCCGGCTACAACACCACCATCAGTTCCAACTAGTGAAGCAATTATGAAAAGACCGATCTTTCCGTATGTTGAAGCCAAACTCCAATCAGTTAGCCCTGTGCCATATGAGTTGCAGAAAGCAAGGGCAGGCACAATGACATAGGAGCATAGGACTAGATACCACTTGAGAGGGGGGAATATCATCGGTAGTGTTGCGGTAGATATTGCAGCCAAGCCCACATACCCTGAAGCAGCAAGCCAGGAGGGTATCCTGTCTCTCAAGAATATTTCATCCTTCTTCTTTTGCTCAACTAGTACCTTTGAATCCTCACTACCTGCAAAAGCATGTAAGAGAATATTGAGGTTCCTACTAGAGCAAATTCAGTGACATTCAAATAGGACAGATTGTCCCAACATTCTTGCAGCCACTTTTTACAATGGACAGAGGTTTAAAATTACAGTTTTGATTAGTGTTCTTGATTTGCTTTTCTGCTTCATGCGGAAGATGGGAAGGATACTCAAATACGCAATCTTCCCAGAATTTGAGCTTCCCTTTTCTTTTTTTTTTTTTGGCTTCTTCATAAGATAACTACGTTTTTTTCATTCGGAAGATGGGAAGGATACTCAAATACGCAATCTACCCAGAATTTGAGCTTCCCTTTTTTTTTTTGGCTTCTTCATAAGATAACTACATTTTTTTGGCACAAACATACAGATTTGATGCCTACAGTATTGAGTCAAAGCCTTTGCATCGAGGATATCATCTTCCACGAGCATGCATATTTGCTCCCACAATAATCATCTGCTTTGCGCAGTTTCCTTTGGAAAACTGTTAAAATGCGTCGCAGCATTTACAAAAGCGTCAGTGCACAAATTGGAGCTATTAAACTAAACCAACAGTACAGATTTAACACCATCACATTTGAATGCATACAGGCAAGACAAGATCTGGTTTGCTTAAATCCAACTTTTTATTCAAAACTCAGAACGGAATCAGCAGAATCCTAAAGAGAATTTCCCGTCTACCCAATTTAATTATCCTTCCAAACATTTTGATTCCCACAATTGCCTTGTGGACGGAACTTCAAGCATTCAGGCATACCTTACAGCAAAGATTTCTTAATCATATCTTCATTTTGGTGGGTTTTCTAGCCCACACAGAATCCAAGAGCATCATGCTTTCTGTTTTTGGAGCTGCAGAAACCAAATATACCATTATGCAATTGACTCCTAGCATCAGTACTCATTACGGCATACATTGTGACTTCTACTTTATAACCATAAGCCAAATCAGTTTTTTAAAATCCAAATCTATCTTTAATGTGAGGCACAGTAAATCTCTAATAAAATTTTATCTTAAAACATTCTTCAATTAACCATAAAATAAAGGATTGGCTGGAAGTGATGGATGGATGAATAAATAGCAAAGAAACACCCAAAATGAGTGAAGCTACTCAGGCCGGCACAAATTGGAGCTATTAAACTAAACCAACAGTATAGAATTTTCACCACCACATTTGAATGCATATAGACAAGAAAGATCTTCTTTGCTTAAATCCAACCTTTTATTCAGAACTCAGAAAGGAATCAGCAAAATCCTCAAGAGAATTTCCCGTCTATCCAATTTAATTATCCTTCCGAGCATTTTGATTCCCACAATTGCCTTGTGGACGGAACTTCAAGCATTCAGGCATACCCTAAAGCCAAGATTTCTTAATCCCATATTCATTTTGGTGGGTGTTCTAGTGCAAACAGAATCCAATAGCATCATGCTTTCTGTTTTTGGAGCTGCAGAAACCAAATATACCATTATGCGATTGACTCCTAGCATCGGTACTCATTACTGCATATATTGTGACTTCTACTTTATAACCATAAGCGAAATCAGCTTTTTAAAATCCAAATCTATCTTTAATGTGAAGCACAGTAAATCTCAAATAAAATCTTATCTTAAAATATTCTTCAATCAACCATAAAATAAATGATTGGCTAGAAGTGGTGGATGAATAAATAGCAAAGAAACACCCAAAATGAGTAAAGCTAGTCAGGCCAGCAGAAATTGGAGCTATTAAACTAAACCAACAGTACAGATTTATCACGACCACATTTGAATGCATACAGATAAGACAAGATCTAATTTGCTTAAATCCAACCTTTTATTCAAAACTCAGAACGGAATCAGCAAAATCCTGAAGAGAATTTCCCGTCTACCCAATTAAATTATCCTTCC
Organism: Nepenthes alata; assembly: GCA_028571085.2. Classification (NCBI taxonomy): domain Eukaryota; kingdom Viridiplantae; phylum Streptophyta; class Magnoliopsida; order Caryophyllales; family Nepenthaceae; genus Nepenthes; species Nepenthes alata. Next base: position 319 of record JAOVVI020019612.1, on the reverse strand, counting down.
AAGTATTTTGATTCCCACAATTGCCTTGTGGACGGAACTTCAAGCATTCAGGCATACCTTACAGCAAATATTTCTTAATCTTATATTCATTTTGGTGGGTTTTCTAGCCCATACAGAATCCAAGAGCATCATGCTTTGTGTTTTTGGAGCTGCAGAAACCAAATATACCATTATACAATTGACTCCTAGCATCAGTACTCATTACGGCACACATTGTGACTTCTACTTTATAACCATAAACCAAATCAGCTTTTTAAAATCCAAATCTATCTTTAATGTGAAGCACAGTAAATCTCAAATAAAATCTTATCTTAAAATA
>JAOVVI020019611.1:0-10073 GCA_028571085.2 Nepenthes alata | reverse complement strand
TGTCTACACATGTTGAGGCTTCATTATGTTGTTTAGGTCTTTGACTACTAGTTAGGACATGATTATACATAATACTTGGAACATTGAGGATGCAAGGTTTTACGATGAACTAGTAGATATATTTAAGAAATAATAAAAACATCATATCTTAACAGGAAGTGAGTAGTGTTCATATTATCGAACATGTTAACCATATTTGGGGTTATATAGAATTGAGACAAATATAAAAAGTAATATTGGCCAATGCTACAAAATAGAATGGTTTGTCATAAAGAGAGTATAAATTCAACTTGATCATTTATCTCTGTTCAAACATAATGTGTATGAATGTGTTGTACTTAAGAGCGATTTGATTATAGCATATATTAATATTGGGTCAAGATATTATTGTACTACGAACACTTGTTATATGTGATAATCAATGCTCCTTTATTCCAATGTGATGCATGGCATGTGCAAATTTATTTTGCTATGTATGCTTTATTTGAGCGGATATTTGAGGTTCATTCTTTAAATAAAATTTTCCATAGTCAAATTAAATTAATAACAAATCCAATTTGGATTTCAGATGATGTTTGGAATAGAGTGACTTTTGATTCTATACAATTTATTAGAATATCACTTAAATTAAATTTTTCTTTGCTGCAAAATAATGTATGCCATGCTAGGCATTAAAGCTTAGAATCAACATCCATAGTGTAGATTGACTATAGATTTATAGAATTGTATTAGTAACACCTGGTCGCTTAAATTTATATTTATAACGTCAAACTTATTATGTACGGGAAAAATATTGAAAATAATTGTATAATAAGAACTTTTAAGAAAATCAAGTATTGAAGGCATAAAGGTCAATGTTTGATAGGAGAAAGAGCCACACATGAACGTGTTTGAGGTAAAATCATTGCATCTAATGTCTACATGAAGGGAGCTCATGCATAGATTTGGCTGTGTGTGGGTCACACTTGTGCGCGGACTGAAGCACGCTTGTGCGCACATGTGTCTGACTCCGGTGTTTGATAAATGCCTAGCGAGTGCTCGTGCACCAATCTCTTTATATAAGGCCCTTAGTGAATTTTCGGGCAATTTTGAGGCAAAAGAGAGAACAGAGGGGCAACAAGAGAAAAGAAGAGAGAGGAAAAAAAAGAGAGAAAGTGAAGGAATTTGATCTTGAAGCCATTTCAAGTAAGATCAAGAAAAAATATTTGGTTTAAGATTAATATTTAGTCTAAAATCATTCTTTCATCTATTATTGAAATCTTTCAATTATTTTTTCGATTACTATTTAAATGTTCATACATTTCACCTTTTTTTGCCCCTGTTTGAATTATATTGAATACATGTCTATTTTTATTTAACGTTCAAACATTTTGAAGGTTTATATTTACATTTGAGATACTGGTCACAAAATCAAGAAATATTTGACTACTTGACTTTACATGCTATTTTTATACAAATATTTCGTGAAATGTAATTGAGAATTCACTTTTTTCCTGATTTGGGATAGTTTCAAATATTTGTTATGTGATATAAAATTTTTCATTTTAACTCAATAAGAATCATTTAAAAGAATTGACATATTGCATTCGGGCATGTCCTAATATATTATGCGTAACTTAAAAATCAAATATATCATTCACGGGTGAAAAAAGTAATATTTGACCCCGTCAATATGGTCAAAATATAGATAACCCGACTATGGATCTTGGGTAGTAATGTATCAGCCTTGGACAATTAGGAATATGCATAAACCAATCTTCAAAATTTGCCCTTCAAAATTAGTCAATGTGTGAATCACTGATCATTGGTTTTTAGGTTTTCAGATATTTTCGATATGATCTTTCAATTTTCATATTTTCTGATATATTTTCACATGTTTCTTTGGTCTTCTTATGATTTTTGTACACTTCATATGCTTCCATATATTCATACATGTTGGACAATTTATAAGTTATTATGTTTTTGAACTTGTTTATCGACAACTAGACATTTTGAATTTCTAAATATGATCGTGATTTATTGTCTTTGCCGTCTATTTTACTCATATATATATATATATATTATTATGCGTTAAGCTCATATTTGTAATATTTTAAAATCTTTTAGATTAGAGAGCTTGGATATCTTATAAGATTAGATAGAGAACTATTCGAAGAGAATATTTTAGAATATGTTATTCATGTTTTTCGGCTTGTAATCGGTTTGGATATTGTCCTTTAATAATTAAATTTAAGTTTCCACTATATGTGTATTTAGGTTATTGGCAGATACTTTTTCTTACAGCATATTTTGGGTTGAATATGATAAAATCTTTGAGCCAAACTGATATCGTTTAGCAATCTCTGGGACCACAATCGGTATATTTTTAGTTATTGTTATATGGTTTGATTTTCAATGTACGACCCGAATTTTGATTTGGATCTTAATTTTGGTTTTTTTTTTATTTTGACGTCATTTTATTACCTGCTTGTTAAGGGGCCGTGATAATATTGTTAATTGATTAAAGGCAATAGTATTATACGATCAAAGGTTAGTTCTCAGCACCTTGAAGTTACATTATGTTCGTGAGGAATATCAGGCACTAAAATCCTCTAAGAGAACCTATGTTACCCTTAAGAGGGTAATACTACCCCACAAATTATAGGATCCCATTAAAGAGTATTAGCAGTACACTATCTAACCACAAGTAATATGTGGACAACATTAGAAGACACGTTTTTGGTAATATTGCCACAAAATTAAGGCAGGTAACTATGAAACTTTCCACTTGTGAGTAGCATCCTAATCATGCTATCCGACAATATTTCATAGAGTTGTCTATTATGCTTAGAGAGTTTTAGTCGGTTGGCCATCTCTAACAAATTTAAAATAAGTTATTATTATATCCTTACAGGATAATTGAAAGAATGTGTATAAACCTCAATCATAATGAATGTATTAAGATTTTCCCTAGCGTTGCTCTCATATAGAGTTAGAAGAACCACTTTGTGCAAGAGAAATCTCTAAGATAGGATCGTTTATTAATTAACCTAGTTTTGTAATAGGCTAGGTGCTTGAAACCCAAGAGGAGCCATTGTTTATAAAGCTAAGAACGACTCCAAGAATAAGAATCACAAATAGCTTGGATAGAAGAAAGACAAATCAGTAAAATGTTATAACAATGACAATTTGAGTCACTTTAACCATGATTGTTTTGAATGAAAGGTAATGTTTTCATCTACTTCATTTTATGATATTATGTTTCTAATATAGTAGTGCTTACTAAATTTATCCTTTGTAAATTGTACATTTGGAAGCAATAGACTATGTAGCTAGACATAAGAGCTTATGATGAATACCACCGAATCATAGTTGGGACAGCATGGATTTTTAACAACTCTAGATTGATGGTGAAGGAATATACACAAGATTTCAAGGTGTCAATCCTGTGCATACCTAATATATTATATCTCTAGAGAATCAGTAAACTTTGTTTTGTTGTTATTCTTCTAATTTTAGGCTTTATCTAAAGTGATTATTATGAGGATGTTGATGTGAAATATAGTACTGACATATATTGGCTTGGTGATATTATAAATAGTTTTACGGTTCTAATGTTACATGTAGTACATATAATTATGTGGATAGGTGTTTTCATTAGTTGCATCTTCTAGCAATGTGAATGCAAATGTGTATATTTGACAAGCTAGATTATGATATGAATGAATTAACTATAAAGTGATTATTAAGCACACTCAGGCAAATAGTTTTTTTTCACACGTATGCATTGTTTAACACAATAAACAACTAGAAAACCATTTAAAAACGTATCCAGAGCTATATATATCCATTGCATTATTTGAATATCTGTGATTGACTAATATGCAGGGGCAGAAGGCCTCATTTTTCATTACATTTTATTGATGATTTCACGAGTTTTGGTCATATCTCTTCGATGTCTTGTGATTCAAAAGCATTTGAGTACCTATTAGATGGAAATGTTAAGATTGTGAGTTTAGACCAAGGTCATGAATATATATATGGCCAATTTGATGTGCTCTGCAATGAATAGGAAATAATTAGACTACCAATATTCTTAAATCATTGCAATAATTTGATGTAGCAAATAGAAGGATTGTAACAATCATAGAATTTGATAGGTTAGTGATCACTCAGTTTAATCAAAATTCTTTTTGAGGGGATGCTTCTATTAACTAGACCCTCTATATGAGCAACTTAAACAACTAATGAACTATGAACCGGCATAAAACCTGGTCCAAATCATTTACGGCTTTGGAGATCTATTGCAAATGCTACTAGTGAACAAACAGATAAAGTTTGACTAGGAGGGAATCACAAAATATCCAATTCTTGGGGAATGCTTTTCATAACAAGGTGAAATATATAAGGATGTGTCCCCATATGAATTGGTGGATTATAATAATTAGTATTGGCATATTAAGACATAACAATAACTACCTCATATTATTGAGCCAAGTGTGTGCAAGTCAGTACTCTATGAAGACATTCCTCTAGAATCTTAAATACAAAGAAAGTGCTTGGAAGCACAATTTTTTTATACATTTGCAATTGAAAATGATTTTTTTACTATAGCACCTAAAAATTGCAAAGAGCCCCATTTTATAAAGCTCTAACATACCCTATAGATGAAATATTGAGAACTACAATGGAATAAAAAATAAAGTCTATGAGATCTAACCAAGTCCGAGAACTGGTTGATCTTAGCTAGAGTAGAAAGTTATTGATCATAAATGGTTTTCAAGATTAAGCATAGGGCTAATAGATCTATTAAAAGGTACATCACTTACCTTGTGGCAAAAGATATGCACATCTGGAGGGATGTTTTTAAAGAAACTCTTTTTTCCAGTCATTCCGTTTTACATAATTGGCTTTATCCCAAGCATCATAGAGCATAAAGAATAGAATTACATCAAATAGAAGTTAAAACAACTTTTTTTCGAAACAGAAATCTAGAGATGAGATCAGTGAGGAAAAACATGTAGGGGATAGCAATTAAAAGTTAAGATCAGTAAGTATGCTGTTTTTAAAGATCCTTATCTGGTATTTGATGGGTCAAGCTGCACTAAGGACCGGCCCAAGTCCAAACCAGGCCTATCCACTAAGAAAAGATTCACACATACCGGACCCTAGAAAGTAAAAAATACAGCCTGAGACTTCGCAACACATAATGGGCCGATGGAGATAGGAACCGGCCAGGCCCAACAGACAACCCCTGCGACACGACCAATCGCAATGGAGAAGCCCATAAGCCTAGCCAACGCAAAGGTCACCGATGCAAACACCTGCCATTGGTACCATGGTCAACAATCAAAAAAAGCATTGCTACTGCCATCAGCAGGACTCGACGAATTGCCAGCCAAAACGATGAGGCGCATGTCAGCAAGGACCATTCGCGGTCGCATCACCACCGCAAGGCAACAACCGACACGCCGACCACAACGGTCTCCGGGACAAGCCGACGAATCCTGGCAAGACACATGGCGCAAGCTTTGGCCCCAGCGCCACTGCTACGACGCATTACAAATGCCCTTCGCTATCACAAGGGAATGGAGGACCCCAAAATCGGCATACAGAGCTAAAAAAGAACCCAACTCTCTTTCGATCATACAGCTCTTACTCTTTCTCTCTCCAATTCTTAAAGTCGCTCCCTGTTGAGCGCATCACCGGAGTCTAATCCACCGTTAGATCTTAAAGCTGCTCCCCGTTGAGCGCATCACCGGAGTCTAATCATTCGTTAGATTACAAAGTAGCTCCCAGTCAAACGCCTCACCGGAGCTTGGCCCTCCGCCAGCTTTGAAAGCTGCACTCCATTGAGCGCATTCTCAAAGCCGCTACCTGTCGAGCGCATCCTCCAAGCCACACTCCAGCCGAGCGCATTCACAAAACCCAATCCTCCACAAATCTCACTTCCCCCCCTCACAAGTGCATTCACTCATTTTCTTGCATCCTCCTTATATCTTTCTATCCGTGGAGAAAGATTTCTAAATTGAGCGTCGGAGAATAAATCGGGGAGTGAGTCCAGCCAATCCTCTGACCTCTTATTCGTTGTTTGTGATGCGCAAGACCCAAGTTAATAACGACGGAGACCGGACCCACTTGAGTTCGACCCAACGCGAAAGATCAACGGCTCTTTAATCCGTACAACAACCTGAATCTAGAGGCGCATCGGTATTAATCAATCCTCTAAACAATTGTATCAAATTTTAATTAACAACAATCTCTTTTGATTATGAAATGATTAATTAATACATTGTATATATGGAAAGACCAATGAAAAGCTCGTCATTCTATATCATTGTGGATGACATTATGTTGCCTAAGGATTTGGAATTCCTTATGGCTATTAAGAAATCATTATCCCTAATTTTGAATTAAAGGACATTTACCAAGTGAATTTTTATTGGAGGCATGCAGAGATGAGAATATTTCAAAAATGGAATGGCCCTAAAAAGAGCAAAGCCCAATTCAAAACAGATGCCAACTTAATAAATAATAAAGAGCAAGTCACTATATTTTTTTCATTAAGATTGTGCGATAGAGATGGATATCCCACCATCCATCTTGCCTGTCTAGAAGTCAAATTTAAGGCCTTAGTCAATTTTGAGATAAATATGGAAATAGGGGAATTCATGTTAGACACTAGGGGTGTCTACACTAAAATGTATGCGGTGTTATTTTTTTTTCAAATGATGTACACTCTTTAAGGAGGAGTATAACACAATAGCATGTGATTTATACCCCATCTATTAGATGGCCAATAAGAGAATGTGAGTGAATGGATCTCCACTTCTACGCAATGGACGCTCCTAAGGTTAATAGATGAGCTCAATTAATACACTTTAGCACTTTCAATTGGTTCAATTAGTTCAATGTTTGCTACAATAGTATGGCATTGAAAGCTATGAGAGATTCAGTTTTGCAGGATATGTCTAGGAAAGCAGTTAGATTGGAATTGAAAGAATCAATTCAGAAAGGAACACTATATATTTGTTATATATTCATGCCTGTACCCACTAGTTAGCTATGCCAAACTAACGAGAGGTTAAGGACATAATTATGGGTAGAAAGTAATGAAAGGTGGTTAACATGTTCTTTCACATGGACTGAACTTAAGAGAGGTTAGGGGTGCTTAAATTTGATGTAACCAAATATGTCTGAAGTACTACTTATTTCTGTTTCAGGGTTGACCAGCTATGTAATTCTAACAGATGAATAGTATTAAGCTCTCACAATGCAAGTATACTCTATGGTTATACGATCCATTTATAGTATGATTGGTTTTGAATGGAATTGAAAGAGAAACAATTATATCTCAGTAAAAATTGTGTTTCAACCTGTCAAGTTCGACTAGGAGATAGTAGATAGTTTGGATACACCGTTTCCACCCATGATCGGCGAACTCGACCAAATCCATACTAATCTAATATTCAACAGGAGCTAATTAGTTTTTGTTTTAGTCAAACCACTACAATCTCAACTATTCACTCTCCTCCCTCAGTTCCCTATTAAAAAAAAGCGTAGAAATTTGAAAAGGTATTAAAAGTTATCCTTACAAGAGTAACAAGAGGGAAGAAGAAAGAAAAAATAAATTTTGGCTTTTCTATTTCATTCTTCAAACTGTGTTGTATTTGGATGGTGAAAAGTGAGTATTTTTCATTTATAATTATACAGCGGATTTGAAGTAGGTTGTTGGCCAATGATTCAACTGATTCTATTACTTTCGTTGTCGTTGTGTCATAAACAGGTTTGACTAGTTTTTTACTTTTTTGTAGCATATATGACTGATATTGATGCGTCCCCGGGTCAAAGTTATTGCATGTATTAGAAAGTCGTGAATCGGATTTTTGAGTCGGGTCGATCTAAAACGGGACCGATATCTGTATTCTTGAACCTAGACACTGCGCAGACAAGATGTCAGATAATTTGTGAGACTTACTCCCCGCTATATCTTTTGACACTTAAGCCAGTAATCTTTCTATGATAAAAGAGAGATGGGGAATGCAAAATGAAAATGCTAATACATGTGCAAGGGAACTGAGTGTAATGCGCTTAGTAGAAACCATCTTTCAAAAAGAGAAATGCTCTCAGAGGAGAACGTCTCGGCATGCATGCTTGTTAAGCCCCCTAAGTTTTCAGTGTTCAACCTCGTGTGAACAGCTCAGTGACATCACCGAGTTTCAAACTCCGACCTCATTTAAGCCGCTTGGTAATTTGATTGAGTTTTAAAATCCGACCTTATCTGAACCGCTCAGGAACTTGACCGATTTTCAAAATCCAACCTCATCGAGGCCGCTGGGTAATGTGACCAAGGTTTTTTGACCGCTACATGGCAGCACGAGGGACAGGTGAAGAGGACTTCACTTGTATGAGCAGCCCAAGTCATGCAATTGTATGGGATGACAAGCAAGCATTCACATGAGTAATTAATCAATAACAAATAAATGAACAATCATTTTATTAATTAAGTGTGGCATATTTTACAAGCAATCTGAATGATATATGCTAACTTTACCTGGGCTTTATATAGACCTACCAGTAGTACCTTTTGAGATAGGAAGCATTCCATGTTAAGAGGCCAAGTTTACCATTCTGGGTGTATAGTTTGTACACCCTATTCGAAGAATTACCAAGACAAGGAACGGCACCTCATAATTTGGGGAGAGTTTATTTCATTTGGCGTTCTTGCCAGTCGATTTAATACTCCGTAAGACTAAGTCTCCTACTTCAAACTGGCGAATTTTCACTTTCTTGTTGTAGTACCGCGCAATTCGTTCTTGGTAAACCGCCATTTGAAAGCGCACAGTATCTCGAACTTTTTCGAGAAAGTCAAGATGCTCTCGATGCCTTTGAGAGTTGCTGAGATGGTCGAAGCATTCAACATGGAGGCTGGGCAGTTCTATTTCTATTGGGATGACCGTCTCGATTCTATAACACAAGCCGAACAGCGTCTCGCTCGTCAGTTCCCTTGGCGCCATTCTGCATGACTAGAGCACGGATGGCAACTCGTCCACCCAGGAGCCCCCAACGTCCTCCAACTTCGTCTTTAACTTGTGCAACAGCATGCGGTTGGTCACTTCCACTTATACATTGGCTTCTTGATAGGCGACAGAAGTGTGGACCACTCTTATCCTCAGATTTGCACAGTACTTCATGAATCACTTGCTGGTAAACTGTGCTCTATTGTCAGTTACTATGACCTTTGGAACACCAAATTAGCACACGATGTTCTAGCGGACAAACTTCATTGTATTCTGCTCAGTGATCCGAGCCAATGGGGAGGCATCGACCCACTTTATGAAGTAGTCAATGCCATTTATGATGAGCTTCCTCTGCCGAGACACGATGGGCAAAAGTCCAAGTATATCGAGTCCCCACTGTGCAAACGGCCAAGGAGACTGCAGAGCCTGAAGTTCTGTGTGCGGCTAATGGGGATGTTCCCGTGGATTTTACAGTTTTCACATTTCTGCACGAAGTCCACGGCATCGCACTTCATTGTGGGCTAGTAGTTGCCCTGCCGCATGATTTTGAATGCTAGATTCTTACCCTGACATGAGATCCGAAGATGCTGAGATGTACCTCTCCTAGCATGTAGTTAGTCTCCTCTGGCAGGAGATACCACATGTATGGGGGGGAGTGCCCGCGGTGATACATCCTCTCGTCCATGATAGTGTACCAACTCACTATCTTTTTACGTGCTTGGCCCCTTCAAAATTCTCTAGTAGCTTGCCATCGGCTAGATACCTTCTATATGGGTTTATCCAGTTCTTGGCATCGGCTATTAGTAGCATTTCGCATTCCAGGTCATCTATGCTTGGGGTGCCGGCGACTTCCCGCATTCCCATGCATACTGCTCTGAGTCCTCGGTTGCCGCCGCTTTTGCCAGTCGGTCAACATTCCCATTTTCTTCCCTCGAAATGTGGATCAAATTCTCGTTATTAAATGCCGCAGTCAGGCTTCGTACTTTGGCGAGGTACTTGGAAAGACAAGGGTTTGAAGTCTCGAAATTTCCTCGGACCCAATTTACAACCAGTTCTGAATCGCTGTAGACGAAC
>JAOVVI020019610.1:0-10073 GCA_028571085.2 Nepenthes alata | reverse complement strand
AGATGTGGCGCAATCGGAACTGGAAGATGGGAAGTAATGGCGGAAGAAAACACAGAAGGTGAGAAAGCCACTGACCGGTTAGTGTTGCGCTCGATTCGGTGGAGCGATTGGCCGATTGCGCTGACGGACGGGCTGATTTCAGTGAAGGACGATCGGAGTTGTGCTGTTGCTGCGACCACGGTGGACATGGTGGCGCTACATCTGCCGGTAGCACGGCGGAAGGCCTCCATTTCGTTGGTCAGTGCGGCGATGGCCTTTTTGAGCGCTTCGAGAGCTCATTTTTCGATCTCCTCTGCTTTTCTCTCAATAAAAGCATCATTTGATGCATGCTCCGTGACTGCTCGGTAAGGATCGACAACGAATTGAAGGGGAAGGGGAGTTCTGGCAGAGGAGAAGGGAAAGGGAGAGAAAAACAAGGAAAGAGGTGAGGAAAAGGAAGGAAGTAAAACAGAGGCAATTAAGAAAAAAGGAAAGGAAGTAGAAGAGAGAGGCCGAGGTGTTAAGGCCAGAGGTAGGAAGGGAGTAGGGAGAAACGGGGAGAGAAGAGTTGCAGAGAGGAGCAGGGAAGTGGCAGAGGGAGAGAGAAAGAAACCACGGAGGAAAACAGAGAGAACAAAAGGGAAAGAGAAGACATGAGAGTCGGCAAATTACTTCTTAATTCCCTTCATTCCATCAGCAGTATATTTATAATACATTAAACACTAAAGCAACCGAATCAGTTGAAGAAATGCAACTTAACAACTAACAACTAACTGAAGAAATAAAAAAAAACCAAGGGAAAAATGTGAAAAGAGAAAATATAAAGGATTGTAACAGTTATTATCCCAATATTTGCAACTAGATTTTGCCCAAACTCAACTTAAATCAGCCGAGTGGTTAAATCCTTTCCCAATTATAACATAGCTTGTCATCTATGTTTTCCCAATTAAGTTTACCTAATAATTAATTTCAATCCCTATTTTACCAAGTGTAGTGCCAAATCGTTTCTAAAAGATCCTAAATCGGCCAAAATTATCTCCAACATAAGACATAAATAGCATTATAATCCATGATGATCCTTGCGTGACAACCGATATGAGTTAAAATTTGTGGGATCAATGCAGACAATAAGCAAGGTAATACGTCGTATTTTTACTCTGCTGACATCCACTAAAATATAAGCAATAGGCTCTACCAATTTAGAAATTATCCCCAAGAGAAAAATTCTAAGTTAATCAAAAGAGAACTAAAGTTGGTAATATTGTTGACAATAGTACATTGCCTTAAGCTAGCATAGAAGATGCTTTCTGATAACAATTTTTCAAGAGTTTAACATACAAAATTCTGCATTGCTCATGCATTGCAATCATACTCGTAAGACGTGACAGATGATAGTCTATTCATTTCTTGCTTTCCTTCTGCTTTGCCAGTTCAACCTTTGCTAGTAAAACAGAGTGCAATGCCAGATGTACCGGCACCGCGCAGCAGATGGCTCTTTCCTGTGTGCACTAGCATGACCAAATCAGACCAGGCATGTAAGAATTGAAAGGAAAGCATGTAAATCAGAATTCAGAGGATTATACTGTCAACAGAATAATCCCCATAATCGAAGGTGATGAAAGAAAACCAAGATAATTCGTGTTATTGATCATTTGGAAGGATTCCTCAGTGTTCTTCAACATCTCAAAGACGGCAGCATTACAAGTCAAATGATCTGGAATTGACCTGGCCATCAGTTACTTAGAATGCTCATGAAAACAACAATTGACATTGCAAGATCAACAAAATACCCGGTGTTTATTGTTGGAATCAGCTTGCTTCGCTCGATCAGAGAACTGCCTTGCATCCTATTCACAGAAGGGCCTCACAAAGAAGAGAGAACTGACTTGCATCCTATTCACAGAAGGGGCTCACAAAGAAGAGAGAACTGAAAGACTACAAAATTTTACCAAGAGGTCTCAGTTCCTTGGGTAAGCCATCAAAATTTCCCGAATTTACATCCGATTGGAGCATGGGTCTCTTCCCAAATTTCCAAAGCATGCCGTCTGCTAGGTGTTCTTTGCTCGGAGTCAACATAACAAAATTCGGATCAGCCCTCTCATAGCTGCACAACAGTAGTGTGTGTGAGTGCAAATGATATGGCTTGTCAAGTAATCATAAGCAAACTGAGATCACATCTCCATCAGAGATCACGATTCCTTTTTCTTGCATCATATATACCAAACTTGTTGAAGTGATATCCTCCTTTGCTCACTGGGATGAGCTCATCAAGACATCGATTTAAGCAAAAAGGAGACATTATTCAGCATTTTGCTTGCGAGAATGGGAAATTGAGGAAACCGAATTCACATTTCCACAATTTATGATTCTCATTTGTTCATTCTCATTCATGTGGTTGGATATACAAACGTTAGGAATTAACTGAGAATCAGATAGGGAATATCTATATCCAAGGGGCTGAATTTCTTAAAGAGATGAACAAAATATGTAATGCTTCAATGGGAATGCAATTTCAATTTCCTTCATTCCCATTCCCTCCAGAGAAATGCAGCCAAAATGTAAAACGGGGGGGGGCATATCATCTATACCTGGCTTCTCTAAGATTTTCTATTTGGACTCCAAATCCAAATGATGTGTTTCCAGCTGCATGATCTCTAGTAGCTGCAAAACCACAGTAGTAACAAGCTCAATAAATTGCATTTCTCCAATGTTTTGTTCTGATAAAAGAAACTTATGCTTCAAAAATACCATTCAGACATCAAAAAATTCTACACTTGCCTAATGGATGTACCTTTTTTAGTACATAAGATCACCTTAAACTCAGAACATGGGAAGAAATGAAAGAACACTATTGGATTTTAAAAGCAAGAACACATGACTAGAACTGTTATAAACTCAACCTCCAAAAAGATTAAAAAACATAAAAAAGCATAACAAATTCCAGAACCCATTGAGAACACATACCTGAAATGCTGAAAGTGAAAGATGGTCTCCACCATGACTTGAATGCCCATGATAATGTTGATCTTAGATGCCCCATCTTACCCTACAAGGTTAGCAAATTGTTATCGTTAGACCTGACATTCTCCATGCTCCATGAAAAAAATTATTAAAGATTTGTATTACCTTCAACAAGAAGTTTTTGTTTGCCTGCCAAGATGCAACAATTTGAAGCATGGAATCTGAAATTGTATTTGAAGTTTTGGCATCATCCACCCTGTAGAAGAAACATATTGAAATCAGGTTCCACCAAAAGCCCACTATTTAAAACACTGGACTCATTGCTATCTACCTCGCCTGCAGTTCAAATCCAAAGTCAATAAAATTTGTTATTCCCACAATTTCATCTTCTTCCAAAGGGTTCTTCACCTGCTCGGTCAAAGCAGTATATAACAAATCCAAAACTAGAGAAAAGAACTTCCTTATATGGAAACGGACTTCAACAATCAAAAGGAAACATCCCTCTTCCCCCCCCCCCAAAAAAAAAATAAAAAAGAAAAGAAAAAAACACTCGCGGAGAATTTTCCAAAAAAGAACGAAGATGACATACCCGCCTTTGAACAATGACATGTTGATAGAATGAGGCAATGAACTGCAGTAGACATACCCTCAAAAGGTTATTTATATGGAGCACGAGGTATCAAACATCATTCCCAACGAGAAGGTAGAATCACATCCAGCCAAGCAAACCAGTAAAAGTGGCATGACAACAACATCACAAAGTGAATCTTGTCAAACATGAAGATACAGATCGCAACAGATTTGTCAATTTAAAAATCTGACAAAAAGGAAGCCAAGTCACTCATAAGCTCAGACAATTTCACTGATGGACATCAGATTGAGTCCAATTAAAATTAATAAATACCAAGGCAAACACAACCCACAGAACGTAACCATCCTCCCTTTCCTTTTTGATTTTGGCATAGCATTCTGACAAAGGATAAATGGGAAGATTATGGCATTGGAGTGGGCAGCTTTCTGCCGGGCTTCGGTATATCCACTTGTTCCATAAATGAGGGTCTTATAAAAAGGGACGAGAGTAGTACATCCATCAAGATAAAACATGACGATTTTCCATGAGAGGTTAAACTCAACCCAATTTTAGATAATGAGATGCATGGTTTGTGATTGCAATCAGTATCCCAATTTTAAAGGTAAAGGAAGTTATGTAAACATTTTAGAGGAGATAAGAGTGGACTATTGGAAGTGAGCCAGTAAGTTTCATACCATGCATGATAGGGATCTGTTGGGATCCAAACCGCTTATTTGAATCGCAAGGAAAGAATCAGCAACGCATGATAAGCACACAATAACCATAAATAATAAGGCAAAACACGATTTTTACGTGAAAATTTTCATTTTAAATGACAGAGAAAAATTACGAGACTGAAAGTCCATAAATATCTCCACTATGCAATATTTTGGTTTTAAAAACCCTAAATACAAGGTCATAATACCTTGTCTCATAACAAGTATTGGAAGAGAATACAAGATGAAAGAGAAAAATAAAACCAGTAAAGGTTTTTCTTCACGTCAAGAACAACGTACCCGAGATTGGCGGAAACTGAAATATGGTTCGAAACTCAACTGGATACACAAATCTTCCTCTTCTCCCTTTTCTCTCTCTTCCTATTCTTTTCTCTCCCAAAACGGTGCTCTAAATGCAGTAGAATAACCATAAAATCGCATCCGTGCAATTTTATAATCCAGGCTATGCTTGAGCGTCCGACAAGCACAACTTGGTAACGACTTTTAAATTGTTAGGGAATTTGGTAAAACATTTTAGCTTTCGAGGAATAAAGTGGCATCATATGATAGCATGAGTTATGACAACCCAAGATTTATTCAGAGTAGGAGGTTGGAGAATTTGAAGGGCCTATGTCTTCAATTCAAGCTCTTCTCCTGATGTTAACCAAGCAGCCCCCTGTAAGAGAGTTACTTGAGAAAAAAGGGTGCAGTTGAGCATTTTTCATAAGCTCTTTTCTCTCCCACTCCCCACATCCCGAAGAAAAAACCATTTTGATATTGTTGTGAATCCAACACTTGCATCTATTATACAATAGTTGATCATCATCCACACCATCTGTCACCAGAGTTGCTATTGATGTCCATCATAATGGAATGCTTAGGCTGATAAGCCTTTGCCTTTTAATATTAAGACTGTAGTCCCATTATTTTCAGTTTGATAAAAGAGAAATGAGAATTAAACAGGTGAAATAATAGTCATATGGAACACTGACTATACTGGAGCGTGTTACAGATACAGGGTACAGTACACTGGCTAGCTTGATGTGTGGTATGAGGAAGGGAGAACCTTCCATCATCATTTTAGACCAGGGTACAATGTGAAGCACCTAATAATGTCATACAATGAACACTGAAGGTACATTAGGCAAGACACTTTTCTAATCAGCAATCAATAGGCAACATTCTTTATTTTCCTCCTATAAATATATTTTTTTTAACCACACACTCACACACCGATTATTTTCAAAAGTTAACTTGACGCAAAAAGTTCAATATACAACAATGGGTAAAACATAAGAGGATGATTTGCTTAAATATTATATAATTAATTAATAGGCGACTTTCTCTAGATAATTTACTTTGAGAGGTGCACATGGGAAGCTTTACTCTGCGATTTCATGTACTTCTCATTGGTGACCTCACAAGACCTTGGTTGTCATTAACAATTTCTTATATTTTGCTGATAAAAAAGTAACATTTACCATTATGAGTATTTAGGAAGCATGGACATTTCAGGCCAGGGTCTTGATGTCAGACTTGTATTTGACCCCGACACACTCCAAACAGACTTGGACATATATTGAACATCTATAGAACTTTTTATTTAATTTGAACATAATGGGACTTGCTAGGAGCACATTTTGGCTCTTTTTTTTATTTTTAACACAAAATATTGGCTTTTTCAATAAACTGTCTTGTATTAATTACGGATAAAATTCCAAAAACAGTTCGCTTGTTAGTGAGAATCAATTGTTCAAACTTTTCATTCAAATCCGCTATTTATGGAAAACAGAGAGAAAGAACTTGCAATGGTCTAAAATTTTTCAAACAAGAAATCTAAAACTGTAAGAGAACAAAAACATGTTATAGTGGCTCTTAAAGAGGGAGGAAGAGATCTTATAGTTTATAAATAGCCCGTAGAGTTGAGAACTTATGTTACATTAAACAGTACTACTATATCAATTACATTCCAATATAAACAATGACTCTTGGTAATCTTGCTCCAAATATGTTGGGTTGGGTCCTACGTTTTAGAAAACCTATATTTCACAGTGCCCATATCTATTGTCTATGACCAGTGTCCCTACATCTTAGATTTTCTTGAGCATACTCCTTAGGACTTAACAGACTAGGCAGCACAAATACCTCCCCCGGGGAGGCAGATTGGTGACCAACACATATCAAACAACAACAATCTCTGAGATCATTGGAAATGAGGGCATACAAAACTTTGCACTGAGGATAATGAGTACCAAACCTGGGAACCCCTGGCAAGTTCAAGACAAAAATTGAAAGATGGGCTCAGAGGGCTCCCGGATCCTATCCCATAGCCAATTGCACAGCTCCAGTTCCTCAAATCTTTTAACCTCATATCATCTTT
Organism: Nepenthes alata; assembly: GCA_028571085.2. Classification (NCBI taxonomy): domain Eukaryota; kingdom Viridiplantae; phylum Streptophyta; class Magnoliopsida; order Caryophyllales; family Nepenthaceae; genus Nepenthes; species Nepenthes alata. The sequence continues at coordinate 3,466 of JAOVVI020019610.1, read as the reverse complement.
GCTTGCATCTGATAATATTCATATCATTCAGTACTTAAAAGGACATCCGTAAAATTACCATGCCACAGATGCTTTCTCAGATACAAGCAGCTTGAATAAAAATTGAAACATAAAAATAAGACAAAAGGAATGATGGATATTCCTTGGCAACAACAACTAGGATCTCCCAAGTAATATATCTAAGTCAACCATCATATAAAATTCCACATGAAGTACCCTTTAATACTCCTGTCATAATATCAAGAAGCCAAAAAAAGTACCCTGCAAATTAGCAATTAAGTGAAACAGAAAAGCCTTCAAGGATCAAGTTTTCAGTCTTACCTATGTAGGTTATTGGGGGTGAAACCCTTATATCTTCCACTAGTATGTGAGAAGCAACTCTTTAAGTACCAAGAATGCACACAAAATTATGGCGCCGATTATAAACCTATATCTTCCACTAGTATGTGAGAAGCAATTCTTTAAGTACCAAGAATGCACACAAAATTATGGCGTCGACTATAAAGAGACTTTCTCTGCTAAATGAATTATATCAGGGCCCTCCTATTAGTGTTGCTACTTTTCAATAAACCCCTCAACCACTTGATGTGAAACATGCTTTTGCTCATGGACACTCAAAACAAGGTGGTGTACCAAGATGTTCCTTTTAGTCCCCTATGTCAAGACACAGAAGATGGAAGGATGGTTTGTAGACGGGGGAAATCAATGTACGGACTAGATCCATTAGTGTTTGTTTGAGAGATGTATCAAATTCAAGAAATCATTTCAGATTTGGATATACACCAGGAAACAGTGACCATAACAGGTTAAACAAAAATAAGAAAAGTAGACTAACACTTACCGTGTATATCAATGATGCTAGTGAAAATGACCTAAAGCAAGTAACCATATTGAGAGGCTATCTAGCAAAGAAATTTCAGTGCAGGGGTTGACAAAGATCCAGTTTCTTTTGTAAGGCAAGTTTAGAGGAGTTAGGAATGGAACAGATCATTGTCCAACCCACCACAAGCTATCTTTCCTTCCTCTAACAATGCAGCTTTTCCTTAGTATTAATGTTGCTCGCTCGATGAAGAAGAATGACTGATTCACTCAAAGAAACTGGTATGTTCCAGTCCAGAGTAACTACCAAACCAATCAAAGCAAATTAGAGTTGTAATTTGGGGAATAAGGCTATAATTATTGAAATTGAAACACTCACACTGTGAGAATGAAATGGAAGAGAGAGTGGAGGAGAGTGAGAGAGAGAGAGAGAGGAAGAAGATGATGTGAGATGGATTTCACATAAGGACTACAAAATTAGTTGTCGATCCAAATTTTCTTTCATTAAACTACTATTCAGTACTTCATCCATCATGTTTAACAAGGTTCTGCGAATAAATGCTACTTTGTTGACGCATTATTGCCTATGAGTCTATGACGCCAAGATTTTTCATCAATGTTTTAACCCATACTAGCTCACATGCACCTTGTTCCATTGCCCTACATCCTGCCTCTGCAGTAGACTTGATAATAACAATTGCCTTTTTCTACTGCTGACAAGTAACCAAGTTTCCATCATAAAGGTTCACGAACTTGTCATCAATTGCTCCTTCGCAGTCGGCCATCTCAAAGGCTTCAATTCACAAGTGATTGTCTTAGGAAAACAGCAATCCTTTTCCAAGAGCAGATTTCAAGAATGTTTGAATGGAAAAATTCAATATCCCATTGGGAAAGCGAGGAAAATGCATGAATACACTCACAGCATTAATTGCACAGACTATATCTGGTTGGGTCCAACATAGATGAATCAATCACCCAAGAAACCTTCAATATCTCTGCTTGCGCACCTCTTCCTGATCAAAATTTCCGAGCAAGTGGCTAACAAAATGATTGAATCTGCACTCCTCAGTTCAAGATGCCAGTTCCCTTACGAACCATGGGCATATATCCTTTGGAAAAGCCCTTAATTGAAATTCGCTTCAGTCCTTGACCACAATCTACTCAGCCATGTAGGCTTCAAACAAGATACCTCCACCCATAGTTTAAAATTTCGGCCATGGTGTTGCAATTTCAGTCTTGGTATCACTGTGCCACATGCGTATCACAAGCAACTATAGTAGTGTCATGGTTGTCGAGTTCATATCATAACAGTCCTATAACTCACAACTCACAAGTGATATTTTGTTGTTTTATGCCACCTTTACATCATCACCTACCACAACAATACACCACATAAACAGTGGTGCCATTGACTTTCCATTATGACTTTTGAGCCTTCATTATTAGAGTACAATGAGTATTAGTACAATGATTTCTGAAAGTTATTATGACCTTTTCAAATTTATCAAACGAATCCCTTGGAGAATGCCTAATCCATAAAATAACATTTGTCAAATGATATACATCCCCCTTTGTTACTTAATTTTTAAACTTGGAGGGATATCTTCCATGTGTCAATGTTGTTAAAGGTGTCATGTGCACCTATAGGCTTGAGCCGCAAATATTGGCGACTCAACATACCTTAACAAGACTATTTCAACAAATATGCAACCTTTTTTAGGCTCGAGGTACATGTCTTCAGAGCCTTATAATTTTTTTTCCAAAAATATTCAATTGTTTTTTTTTATTTAGCCATTATATTGAATTATTACTTATAAAGCTAATTTATTATTTGTGAAATTAGAATCGACAAAATTAATGAACGGTTAGTCAAAATAATACATGGAGATCATGATGAGAAAAAAAAATTTGGATTAGAAAATGACTTTTTAATAAAAGATTTTGTAGTTAGAATTGTTTAAGAAGATAAATCACATTAAGTTAAAAAAGTGCAAATCTTGAACAATAAATACCTCTAGGGTTACTCCAGTAAAGCTTGTAAATGATGAAAATTCTTATCAAGACATGAAAAGGTGAAAAAATAATTTTTAAGTTAATAAACTAAGGTACAAGAATATATTAACTTTTATTTGACAATGATGATAATTATTGGTCTTTACTGTGAGTATTTTAAAAATAATATTTTAAATTTATTAATGAATTTTATTATTCTTATGCATTTTAGTGAGTTATGTATATTACTTATCATATTTTATATTGTTAATCGAACTATAAGTTTATGGGTACATTCATAAATATTTTTTTTATGATTTCTTACTATATTATTAACAGTTGGTATTCATTACAAAAACATCATATATATATATATACAAATTTTATAATTGGGGCTTTACTTCCACCATCCCGTGCTTATGCCTTGTACCTAGGCCCTAGGGACGGACCCTTAATGCCTTAAGCGCCTTGTGCCTTTGACAACACCATGTATACCCCCTCCTTAAGGGCAAAATGAAATGAAGCATTTCTTACACCTAATTGTTGCAAGTTCCACACTTTGTTTGATGCTAAATAAAGAGGAAATCGGTAGAGTTTATTTAGCTATGGAAGCAGCTGTCTTGGTGCAGTACAACCAACAAGGACAATTAAACAC
>JAOVVI020019609.1:0-10073 GCA_028571085.2 Nepenthes alata | reverse complement strand
ACTTGTAACCAAAGCATATAGTGAACATTTTTCCCAGGCCTAAGCCTCGTGGTTTTCCCTTCTCATTCAGGAGAAGGCTTCCACGTAAAAATCCGGTTTCCATTTCTCTGCTCTCTCTCTTACTCTTACTCTTACTCTCATTTGTGTTGCTCGGACCCAAAAGATCTGAACGCAACAGTATGTATAGCAAAGAAAAGAAGGGCAATAAGTCTCTTTAATAAATCCTGATTTTTTAAAGAAAACATCTAATATTCTCACTAGTTAAAAGTTGATACAAAATATCCCCACTAGTCAAAAATTAACCCAAAAGATCATACCATTCTTCATCTAAAAGTACAATATTTTTAGGCATCCTGAGCTGCATCGAAAGCATAGGTACATAGAAAGCTTGATTTCTACACGTTATACTGTCTAAACATAGGTATATAGTGGGGTTTTAATAATCAGTAAGTATCTTATGTTATTAAAGCCTTTTCCATTTTATTATGGCTCATGTTAAGGCATTTTGATTTGTATTCCGAATCTGATAACTGCTATTTTGGTTATCTTAATTGGATTCCAACTACTACAATCATCTGAGAGAATACTACATTATAAGATCAGTCGATGCTGGTAGGGTAATACTGAGGTCATGGTAAGCCTTACTTCTTAGAAAGATACTACCTGAAAGGAATGCGTTCTTTTCCCCTTCATCCTCCTTAGATGAAAGCATAGCAGTCAATAAAATCAACTTTGAGCATTATTAACTCGTATAAATGCTTATTATATTGTATATTGTGTAACTGTTGTTACAGTTTTCTAGTAGAACTGGTTACTTCATCCAAGTTGAACAGCCAAATGGTTTGGTTACTTGACAGTTGACACAATGCAACTAAGTTATGTGTTATTGCATAAATTGTTGGGGTTCGACTCCGATATGCATAACCGGGTGCAACGAAACAAAACTTAAACCTCCCGTCAACCGTCTGCGACCAAACTTATGAATACAAGAAACGTACAATGCACGATATTTTTGATATGGAAAATCCTTTTCAATTAAGGAAAAAATCATAGGACAAATTTTGAAATAATTCACTGTAATAATAATAGTGTCAGTTACACATATATAAAACGCGATTTTGGCTCCACTATAAATATTGGACTTAGGTTTTTTGAACCCTAAGAATTCTGGAGAGAATAATTTCGTGCCTCCTTTGAGAAGAAAGGCTCTTGTGCTCCATCCTTGGTGAAACAATTGAGAAAACTACAACTTCAAGATTGATCCTCAAGCTCTACTAGTTTTCTCACCCACCTTCTTCAACCATTGATATTTCTCCTTCCACCACTGTTTGGAGACGCTGGTCCGTGAAGGAGGAGATCCGTTCGTGATTGGAAATTCAACCGGCAGGAGAGGGAAGATTGGCTTGAAGACCGGAAGGTGTCCGGTTCCGTTGCCGCGGGCAAATCCAAGGAGTTCCTTGGTAGGGATCACGTGTCGGGAGTAAGTCGGCTAGGTTAGCGCGTCGTTACCACCCAGGCTGTAAGTTAATTTTCATAGTGCATTGATTCCCTGGCCATTGAAGCTGGAGTATTTTTCTCGATACTGTGGGTATCGAATTTTCACTTCGTCACCAAAAATTGAGTCTTTATCTTTACTGCTTCTTATATCGTGCATAATTGTTAAACTTGTTAGCATCTAGTATTAAATATCTTTTACATGTATTAGATATTTATTATTTTTCATTGCTTCCACTATACTTGTAACGATGTCGAAACACATTAACATAAAACGTACTTTTTCAACTTTCATTTCCAATGTAACGTTAATTCTAACTAAAGTTTGTGATATTAATTAGCATGCAAGTCAAATTATATATATATATATATAATTATCGATTTTATAATCAAATAGTTTCAATTCAAAACATTCATGTCATAATAAAATAACCATTTTATTATACTAAAACTCACAAAAACTTAATCAAAAAATCTGACAAAAACCTTAGCGGATTAGGTATATAGAAATATTATAAACATTAAGTTGGCCATAGAGTTAATAAATATTGGAGCTTGCCCACCGCCCATAGGTGGTGTCCCTTAACTTGTAAGTCACACTACCCTTCTCCCATGGCTAGTTAATTATGGCGTACAAAAAAAGGTTGCAGTAGCTCGGAAACCAAACTTTTATGGCCCGCATGGACCCCTACCCACCTAACTATTAACTTTTTACAAGTGACATTATTTCACCAAAAGAAAAAAAAACTTATGTTGATCTTAGTCTTATATTTAATTGAGGCAATTTTATTGTTTATTTATAAAAAAAATAGGTCCATTTTAATTATTAAGAAACTCCTTGTTTAATTATGACCCAATTGGTGACTTATAACATACATAATGTCAGTATTTGTTAATAAAACACATTATAAAAAATTGAATATGTAAAATAGTTATTATAAATGTCAGTTGCCACTTTGGTGGATTAGTTCCATAACAAAAATTGTAGCTCATAAAATTGGCTCATTACAATAAAATTAAGTTAGATTAAAAGCAGAAATAAATTTAACCTAATTTAAAAATAATGAAATTATTGTTTGACTTGTTATATAATTTAAATTGTTTCCTTTTTTTAATCTGTTTTGATAATGGAGCTGACGTAAGAGAGAAAACACATGCATGGTGCCGCCACCGGTACATGTGCACAAGCACTCATCTATGGCTCTTTCGCCATTGTTGTCTTCGTCTCATCTTCCATAAACTCAACCTTTCTGTTCTACCCCTGATGAAAAAAGGTCACGAAATTCCACAAATGGCGATGTCCGAGAGGTTCCTGCACCATTTACTCACCATACTTTTGATCTCACTCGCCACCTTTCCGGCCACCACTTCAGCTAGAGTAACCGCCGTCTCGAAAGAGCAGATTTCATGCACAATGTGTGATTCCTGTGACAATCCATGCCAGCCGGTGCTATCCCCGCCACCACCATCGCCTCCCCCGCCATCTCCACCAGAATCCGCGTGTCCTCCACCGCCAGCTCTGCCACCACCAGAAACCACGTGTCCTCCACCGCCAGCTCTGCCACCCCCGCCACCAGTCCAACCAGAGTGTCCTCCGCCGCCTAGTTGTGATTTATGCGGCACTGATTTGCCGCCGCCAGTCCCTTCATTTCCAGGCGGATCTGGCGGTTCTCCAGGCAGTGGAGTTTATGGAGCTGCACCGCCACCTCCCAACCCCATCCTCCCGTACTTCCCTTACTACTATTATTATCCTCCACCTGATTCATATAGCTCCGGCCATTGTCGCAAAATCCATCCCCTTGTTTCCTTTGGCTTCATCCTCGTTTATTTTCACGTCATTTTCACTCCATTCTATAGAAATTGATAAATATTGTATGTATTGATGAACTGCATTTATTTACACAGAAGAAAATCTCACTTTTATATAGAGTAATAAGCTCATGCACGACGTTTCCCCAGCGGCCGAAGATGCTGGTATCAAAGATGGATTGAAAGGAATAAAGGCTCGATCGGCCATGCATGGAGATGATTAAACTTCAATTTTATGGTGTTATCTTATGTATTTCTTTCTTCATGCTTCTATGAGAGGATGACAAACCGAAGCAACATTTTTGTTATAGTTAATGCATAATTCATTCTGACATTTTTTATTTTGATTATTTTTTTCCCTTATCGTTTGATTGTTAAATGAAATGGGTTTCTTTTTTGTTTTTGATCTTCGCCAATGAAGAAGATCTGATTTCTCTTTGTCATTGTCGCACTCAAGATTCACACATTTTCAAAGTAAGGCCCTCCTACTCCCCTCAGCCAAGGAGGCCCCCCGTCCAATTCATTTCGACACCTATGTTACTATGCACATGACTAGATTGGAGAGAGTAGCATAACTATAGTAATTCTTAGGAGACAAAGACATCAATGTCTATTAATAGCCAGAAAAGTAGATGTTTGCCCTACTTCCAATAATAGTAGATTTTTGTGCTACTTTCGCGTTCGATATTTATGCTATCTTTGCTCGAGTAAAGCTTTATTATTAGCCCATAATTTTATAATTTTTTATATATTTTGATCGTATTTTTATATTTTAAAACTCCAACCTTATTCTATTTTAAGTTAGTGAGAGGAGATTTAAATTAAAAATTTTGAAAGATTTTTTTCATATTTTAAAAGTGGATCCTTACATGTTGAGAGAATCGTGACTTTATTGAGAAATCTTCCTATTGTGTTGTTGATAATAGCTTAGATGACTTGATATTTCTTACCTATTCTAAATTTTTCTTTCTTAGCTTACAAACCTATAAAGTTTCAGTGTGAGATTAAATTTAAAATGATCTTTTTGTTGGAGGAGTTCCATAAATTAGAGATCCATTTTAAGGAATTAGAAGGTGTTTGAGTAATTATATATTTACAAATCTAAGAATAGTATTAGAAAATCACGCGTCAGGTATTCATCGACTAGGAAAATATGTCTAGTTATTGATTTGTAAGTTACTCTTTTCATATAGTTAAATTTTAATTTGTAATTAAAAGTTCAAAGGATTTTTTTATTTGACTAAAATATTTTCTCTACCTCTATAATTTATTATATAATATATGTATATGAATTGTAATAATTTCTATTTTTGCATTTAGATTTGTAATTTCATTTCGTGTATTAAAGTTACTATTCTTGAATTCATATCTTTACATATAAATATTTATTTATTTAATTTAGTGTTCGTAGGTCTAAATTTTATATATTTTTAGCTAAGTTGCTTATCTTCTCCATTGCTACAATGAATCGCATCAGCTGGCTCATTCAATAGTCCCGATTGTTGGTGATGGGGAAAAACTTAGTAGTTCTAAACTTCTTCCTTGCTGCAAAAAGTTTCAAACTTACTTGCATGCTCAAAAGGGAACGAGTCTATTAAAGTTATTTAAATCAGGTTAATTCACACAATAACACTTTGGATGCTTTATTTCAATTGAATATTTAGAAAAATAATCGAGTGACAACGTGCAATTTGGTTTCAAATTGAATGAAGAGAGAGAAAAGGGTTGAATCTTCATTGGAAGCCTAAGAAATTGAATAGGAAGGTTCCTCGAATAGGGAGAGAAGAAGTGAGGTGAGGGAGAGTCGTGCAGTGTGGGGTGGCAATATATTATTATTATTCTTAGAAGCAGGACAAGCATATCACGTGGGACACCGACTTATTAATTAGGGCGGCAATATATTATTATTATTACTATTTCTAAAAATAATTAATCAAATAAAGAAAATGAAATCAATAATCAGATTATTATAGCTACGAATGTTAATTACACCTTGTATATTAGTGAATTGGTTAAGTGGGATAAAGGCAATGTACGGCCTCTTTACACATCAATATTGTGATGGAAATCAATAATTCTTGGATATGTATAGTAACTTAAATGGTAGCTATAGAATAGTGGGTTCCATGTTGAACCTAGAAGTGGCCATGGGCTATTGTATCTTAGAGGGATGACTACCTTGGTAATTTAAGCTATAATGTTAAACAAATTAAAAAATTTAAAAGATTTAAAAAATTAAGGCATATAATATAAGGAATTAGACTGGTAAGAGTCATTATTTCTTTAGAGATTAAGAGATAGGCCTAGAAACAAGGGCAGGATGTTTTACATAGTATAAATGCACCTTAGAGACCCCCTACAAAAATGATTTGGTAGCTAACCTAAGGTTGATCTTGGTAGAGTTGGCATTGGCACGTGGGAAAGTGAGGAGATACTCCTATACGGACATTTATAGTTAGTTTTTCGTTTGATCCAATGAATGATTATGACCTTTGATATCTTACTTCTTGTTATTCTATGTATGGGTGGAAGCGATTATACGAAGACACTATAGTATCAAAAAATATGAAATCTGTAAAATTATAATATAATCTATAGTCATCTGACTTTTACTTTATATTTCGGTGGATTAAAGTCTATACTATTGGATGAATACTTGTAGTCTTGTTAATAACACATCAAAATATCGATTGACATCATGGCCATGGGTGCTTGATTTGACATGACAGGATGTGTTTCTATACCATATGTTGACAATGAGATGGGATGTATTCCCATATTATATGTTGGTGGCGAGACAAAATGTGTTCCCATGTCATATATTGGTAAAGAGATGGAATGTGTTTCCATGCCATGTATTAGCAGCAAGGTGAGATGTGTTTCACTGTATACGTCGACGAGGGAGATAGGATGTATACCTATACCCTGTGTTTAAAATGTCTAGGAAAACTTTGTGATTGCATATTAAATTTGTGAATATTAGTTACCTCATGGTTACTACCCATTTATCAGGGTATTAGTACGTAGTTATTTGTTTACAATATATAATAAGATTCATAGATATTCTTGAGACATCGTATAATAGTGACCTCTGTTGTGATAGGGTTGGTAAAACCTCATCGATTGTTGGTATTCAGATTCAGAGAAATCTAATTTATATTTATGGTCTTATGAGTTTAATGGAAACATTTAATAGTTGATACTAATATTAACCTTGAGTCAGGATTACTTAGTAGCATAAAATCTCAGATAGTGGAAATTAGTTATTATCATATAGGTATTGCTTTTGCTTTCCAATGATATTGCTATTTGATATTATTATTATTTATATATTTTTTACTACATTATTTATTGAGCACTCGATTCATAATTAGTTTTCTTGATTCTAAATTAGTATAGGGAAATTAAGCTAATTAGAGATTAAGAACTTATTAAGGAGCATGCAAGTAGAGGATCTCAAAGTTTAATTGATGTTTCATATAGAGTGTAGCGAGATTTTATATTTTTGATACGGGAACAATATTTATTTTTGGGTTGCCACCCTTCATTTTGGTTGTATTTGGATGCTTATTTGATCTCATATTTTGAAGAGATGGACTTTTATAATTAGATACCATTATAGAATTGTAGTAACTATATATTATTTATGATGATTACTTATAATTTAAAATTTTTGGCTTGCTGGTCTAGGTTGGATTCAAGTGTTTTGAGTCGGGGTCTCCACATGCATGCTCAATAAAGCATGAAAATATAATGACAAATAATTCAATGAAACTAAAATATCAATTATCAAATGACATATAAAAACTGTAATATTCAAGCTAAAGGTTAACAAATAACCCTATTGGGAATATTAAAATGGAAGGTTGATCAATCATTGAATCTTTTCACCCAATAAACATGGTCTAAAAACCCTATTCTATTATATAAATGTGCCATTCCAAAACTTTCGATACGTAATATAGCGGACATATCACCGACTACATTTGCCGCAAGTGTGCTTACAATATTTCATATATACAATACTGATTCTTATAAAATGGATATTTTTCTAAAATTCAAAATCAAATAAACTTATCACATCCTTGGTGGTAGAAAATTTATTGGAAGTTCTGAAAAATCATCATGTACATGCAAAGATTTCTGATAAAAAATGTGAGGAACTTAGGCCAAAGCCTTAAAAATTTTAGAAGTTGGTAACAACTTAGCCATGCATCTCATGAAAATTCAACCGTAGGCATAATGATTATAGGCATGCAGGCATAACACAGTTATCTAATATTTTTAACAAAAGATGGGAAGGATTCTGAAATTTTACTTTGAAATGAAACAGAAAAAGACTTATAATGCACTTATTTTAAGCTATTTGTATAAAAATTTTGTGATTTTCTTCAGAAGATCACGCTAAGTTTTTCTTCTCACCTTCATTTCCCCTCTTTCTTCTTTCTCCTCTTTCACTCTCTTTCACTCTAAAATCCATTGAAAACCAGTAAAAAACAGAAAAATGCAACAGCTTCTTTTATAGACTGATTATCATATGTGGGATGGTGAGGCACCCCAGCAAAATAAAGTTGATGCATATGCACCTTTTATGGGAGTATCTGCTGGGAGCAGTTTACTCAAACTATATCACACAATTTTAAGAATAAATTATTATAAAGATCGATTATTGAAATATTTGTCTGAATTCTTGAGAAAGCAAGATAACAACATATATTCACTAATAAAGTAGAAAACATGCACAGGAGCTTTTCCATCGAAGTCCTTAGAATAAAGGGTATTTCAATGTCTTGCGTTTTTTCGAATTCAAAGGACTTTTAGAAGTTTTTTAGGGCATCTATCATTAGAGAAGCACATCGAGGTGGACTTGCTGGAAACTTTGGAAGAGATAAAATTTTTGGTCGTGTAAGAAATCTTCCTGGAAACTATTTGTTGACGTAATGAATTGGGAAAGTACTGGTTTATACACTCATGTCGTAGTTGCCAAATCTACATGGAAAGATGTTGGCATGTACTTTGTTTTCGGGTGGCCTGTAACTCAAAGAAGCAAGGATTATACTATGGTTGTTGTCAACAAATATTCTAAGAAGACAAATTTCATTACTTGTATTAAAACTTCTAAGACTTCTTAAGTAGTAAACAATGTTGAAGTTTCTCAGAGTTCTGCCGTCCATCACCACAGATGATGTTTCTAAATTCTTTTGTCGCTTTCAGAGGATGTTTTCACAAAAGCTCAAAACTAAGCTCTAATTTAGTATTTATTGCCATTCCCTAACAATAGATGGCACAGCTCATGCTAAATTTGATTATAATCACTCATAAAGCCAAACTACTAGTTGTAGTCCATTTAAAGATATTATAGTCAAAATCCAATTTGTCATTCTAATTTAGTACCAATAAACATTTTGGCACAAATGCTGAAGACAGCAGCAAGTTCATCAATAATTACATGATAGATTAGAGATCACATTATCAAGCAAAATGAGCACAAGAATCAGGCAATCAAGCATAAAAGCGCTGTTGCATATAAAGAAGAATATGTGGTATGAATGTAGCTTAGAAAAGGAAGATTTCTCAGGAAGAAAATAAAACACTCCAAACTGTTTCCTCAAGTTGACTGTCTTTCGAAGGTACTCAACATGTTGGACGAAGTACCTATAAAAGTGGGCTATGTTCAATTATTAAAAGCCCTTTCTCCATGTCATAAAGAGAAGGCTACATAACTTTGAGGTAGAGTTCAATCTATCGGGAGAGCCTCACGTAGGGGCAAAATCCCGCACTCTCAGCCACAAAAGCATACAGAGCATTTAATCGGCCAGATCAATCAAATCAACAGAGTTGACTAGAGCGAGATTAGAATCTAATTTATTGAGATATGCATCATCATGAGTATTTCTGGAAAGAATGCAATTCATGGTTGCAGTAAAATGAGCATCCGTCTTGCAAATCAATTCCTTTGTTGGATACAAGTAGGCCTATAGCCGAAACAAGACTTTTATCTGATGGTGCTGAATGATCTACGTTAGATTTGTAGCCACTGTTTCAGTCCAAATGATTGCACGTATAACTGGGAAACCACCTTCTCTCTAAGTTTAATGAGGCATTCATTTAAATTAATTGTGCCATTTATAATTGTTGGGACGTATGTATCTCAAATCCTGCAAAAGCAAAGTCAACATTGAAGGAATTCCTCGGAATACCCGGTTAGATTAATGCCACCCGAACAAAGTAGGGCTATAAGCGCAGAGAGACTCGGTTGCCGTAAGAGGCAAAGATCACAAAACTAGGGAAGGGGACATGTGAGCACCTATTCATAGACAATAACCATTGGCCGTCGCTTTTAATGGCTAGTGGCATTTCTACCTCAGTGACGCCTGTCATTAAAAAAAAAATTAAAGCGTCTATTACACCTAAAAAAGTGATTGACAAAACAAATGCTGATTGGTTAGTCTTGAGGCATCCAATGCAGATCAAGGTGAAGGAACATTAATCTCTTGACCCGGGATACACTACCAATCACAAATAGTTGCGTGCCCAATCATTCTTTTTAGTCATTTGCCTATAAATATTCGACCAAAAATGCAGTAAAGGGATCCAAAATTTTTTTTATTAAAAAGATAATTTATTGGGAGAAGCTTTACTGGTGCGATATTTCTGGGAGGCTTAACCATTTTCCAAAAAAAAAAAAAAAACATTCATTCACTAAAGGAGATATAGTTATTTGGGTACTTTCATTGGCAGATGATTGGTGCCTTAAGAAAGTCTCTCGC
>JAOVVI020019608.1:0-10074 GCA_028571085.2 Nepenthes alata | reverse complement strand
GTGAGAATTCTCCCGCGGTGACTGGAATTCTGACTATTGCATCACAATTCTCCATATTCGTCCCGCCTTATTGATGGAGGCAGTATCAGACCAATTTTTGTGAAATGTTGGAAGTGGAATCGGAATTCCTGCATTCCACCTGCCTCATAAATAATACTGATTTTCTATTGTTTTGACGGGGTATGAATATCAATATGAACTCTAATTCTAATAATCCAATTTGCTCCTCGGCCGTCTCTCCTAGTTAAAAAAATGGACTTGAGAAGTGCCTTCTAAGTCTAAAAATTGACAGATTGTGTATGGCATCTGATCTTTGTGCTCCTGCAAGTGAAAGATAGGGTTCAATTATGATTATTGATAAATTTTAAAGTAGTGAATTGTGTTGAGTTCTAGTCACCAAGTTTTACTCACAAAGTCGAGAACAAATCTTTACAATGATCATTACCAAATGCTTTATTTTAATCTATGAGGAGATAATACAATAACACATGATAACAAAAACAATAATCATAAAATGTGACACACGAGTTTTACATGGAAAACCCTTTCAAAGAATGAGGAAAAAAATCGTGGAATAATAGATCCAAGAATATCCATTATTCGGTAGGTTCGATAACAAAAACCTCCAACAACCTAAGGACACAACATTTTGCAATGAGTAAACCAAACAAGAAAAAGTATAAGAGTAAAAGAGGAAAAAACAACCGGTAAAAATATTCTTCTCAATAGTAAGAACAATGCACCAAAGTTGACGAAAAAGAAAATACGATTTAGAGCCCAAACGAATAAGTGAATATTCATCTTCTTTTTTTCTCTCTCTTCCTTTCTCTTTCTCTCTCTATTTCGGTGCTTAACAAGTTTGTAATAATTCCCCTATAAAATGGCCTAAAAATTAAGTTATGCTTATAAAGCAAACCACGATGCATGAGTGCCCAATAGGTGCACTTGTGTTATGCATTGGCTCACAAGCATTGTATTAGGTGAGGATAAGACGCACTTGTACAATCCAAAATTGCGCCTAGGCTTCTCTTAGGCGCACTCAAGGCATGGCTATACTACTATGAATGCACTTGCGCACTCACAAGCCCTATTAGGCATGGGCAATCCTTCTTGCTGAAGAACTTCCTTTGCTCAAGTAAGGATCATCCAAGCCTTCCTTGAAGCTCCATGGGGCCTCAACGAATCAAAGAATATGAATATGTATAAAGGGCATATCATTCACAAGTAAGTGACCCATCCTAATAAACTTTCCCTCACAACTGCATAGAGGCCATCACATAAGAAGGCTTATATAATTGCTGTTATATAACAAGGCTATCACCATCCGACAATAGTTTGCATGCTTCAAGATTTTTTCTTTGCACTGCTTCAGCCATCATTTCTAATCCATTATCGTCAGTCCTGACTTTATCAAGCGTTAGCGACTCTAACTTAATAGCATTTCTGATACAATGATACCTTACAACAATGTGCTTTGATTTAGATTGAAATGACAAGTTTTTACAAAGACAAATGATGCTCTGATTGTTATAAAGTAACACATATCACTTTTGTTTGAAATCGAGTTCTTGGATGAACTTTCTCAACCCTAACATTTCCTTACTAGTTTCTATCTCGGCAATGTATTCAGCTTCGATTTTAGAAAGTACAACACATTTCTACAGTCTCAACTGCTTAGGCACAGTTTCTCCTACAAACATGATCAAATACCCTGAGATGGATTTCAAATAGTCAATATCGCCCGTTATGTTGACATCAGTGAACCCGATCAAAAACCGCTTGCCATTGCCAAAGGAAAAGCACATGTTGGAAGTACCCTAAAGATATTTGAGTATCTACTTTACCATGGACCAAATTTCCTTTCGGGATTAAAAAGGAATCCACTAACGGTTCCAATCGTATCAGCCATATCCGGCCTTGTACACATCGTAACATAAATTAAACTTCCAACCGCTTTAGAATAATGAATATATATCATATTGGCCTTCTCATCCTCCGTAGGACTTTGCTAAGTGCTCAACTTAGAATGATTGGCAAGTGGAGTGCGCAATAGTCTAGGCTTCTCCATGTTGAATGATTGAAGCACCTTTTTTATTTTGCTCTCTTAGGACATTTAGAGCTTCTTTACCTTTTGCTCATAAAAAAAAATCTTACACTAAGAATTTGTTTTGTCGGCCCTAAGTCCTTAATTGCAAAAAAACTTCCTAAGTTGCTTCTTTAACTTGCCAATCTGAGTCACATTTGGCCCTACAATAAGCATATTATCCACATAAAATAAGAGGATAACAAAATCCTCTTCGGCGAACCTTTGGACAAAAATGCAATGATTCGAAGTAGTCTTCTAGTAGCCTTACTTCACCATCACTGACTCAAATGTTTCTTACCATTACCTTGGGGCTTGCTTTAGCTCATAAACGTAATTCTTCAGGCAACATACTAGATACTCATTTCCCTTAACTTAAAACCCTTTTGATTGTTTCATGTAGATTTCCTCCTGAGAATAATTGTGGAGGAAAACCGTTCACACATCTAATTATTTAATTTCTAAATGAAGGCTTGTGGCTATTCGAAGAACAACTCAAACGAAAGACATCTTTACAACGGGCGAAAAGATCTCCTCAAGATTGATGCATTTTCATTGGCTAAACCCCATCATAACTGATCTCATATTGTATCTTAGTTGAGGGTTGTTCTCAAAACCCACTTATTTTTAAGTGCTTGCTTACCCTTTGGTAATTTAGTGAGCTTAAAAGTGTGATTCTCATGCAAAGATTTTATTTTATTTTGTATAACACCCATCCACTCTGTGTTGTGGTTGTCCTCCATAACATAACTTAATCAAAGCATTTGCACTCTTTGTCATCAATAAATAATACATACTCATCGGCCGATAGCATATGAAATGACATTGATCTCTCATGGATCGTCAAAGTGGGATAGTCTATGTAGGCTCGGGAGCTTTATAATAAACATTATCATGACTATCATCGTCATCATTCTCTACCTAATTAAAGGTGGGAATATCATAGTCTTCATCACCTCCACGATCACCCTGAGCATCATCATCAACTGGAATTCACATCACTGTGAATGACATAGGATCCATATCACAAAAATGATCATTATCATAGGAGATCGTCTTCTCTATTTTATTGATATCCTCAATGGTCTTATCCTTAACGAACACAACATCTCTAGATCTCACATGCTTCTTTATCGAATCATAGAAAAGGTAGCCAAATTAATCTTCCCCATATCCAAGAAAAATACATTGTTGTATCTTTATATCAAGCTTAGACCTTTCATACATTGAGACATAGAAAAAGGATTTCCACCATAACACGTACACAGATACCTCCTTTCTGAACCACACTTTATCGAGTGTATCACCATTTAGGAGATTGTTCGAAGAGAGGTTGATTATACCAGTCACGACATTCAAGGCTTCCCTTAAAATAAAATGAAAAGCTTTGCTTCTAAAAGTACACATTAAACTCTCTTGGTCAACGCACAATCTATCCTCTTAGCTACACCGTTTAGTTGTGGTGTCTTAGGTGGGGTTTTTTGGTTTCGAATCTCATGTGAATGATTATATGCCTCAAATGGCTTGGCGTACTTTCCTCTGTTGTCTGCATGAACAAACTTTAACTTCTCCACTTGCCTTTTAGCAAAGGCATAAAATTACTTGAAAACATCAAATACTTGATCATTTGTCTTTAAGGGATACACCTGCAGTTTTCTAGAATAATTATCAATAAAGGTTATGAAATAAAGTGTGTCACTGGGAGTTTTACTTTAAGAGAACAGCATATGTTAGTGTGCGCGAGTTCAAGAAAATATGCTTTTGTTGAAAATGAGTTTCATTTCCATTGCTTTTTGGCCATACACTGAGGACACATCTTCAAGTTTGCCTCATTTACATCTAAAAGGAGATTTTTTTTTCTCTAAACAGTTGAGCTCTTTCTCGTTCATGTGGCTAAGTTGCTTATGCCAAAATTCAACAGACTCGTCTCCCTTAGCCACATTTACATTTCCATTTAAGATCAAAAATTGAAACATGTACAAATTAGAGATTTTCTTCCCACGTGCTACCACTAAAGAGTCTCTAGTAGGCTTCAACAAGCCCTTGTAGAAATTGTTGTAAAACTCCTCATCATCGAGCTTATCGGCCAAAATAAGATCCAACCGAATATCCAAGACATGTTGAACATCCCTTAAGATCCACTTTATGCCCTTGCTGGTAGTTAAACACACATCAGTAAAACTTATAATCCGTGACAAGTTGGCATTACCTATTTTAAATATCTCGAAAGCCAGAGTATAAGATGTAAAGAATTCTCTTCTTAACATTACATGGAGTGATGCACCATTATTAATCATCAAACTTATCTCATGGTCGGCTATGTTGGCTACATTTTTTCCACATAGGACAAGAAGATTAGACTTGGTAGCATTGGAAGCTCTCTCATCATATCGAGCTCCCTTGTCTCTCTTCTCGCCACCAACCTTGTTTTCGGGCTTCCACTTATAACAGTGCTTCTTGATGTGGTCATTTTTGCCACAATAATGGCACTCAAGGTTTTGATAACCTGACTTTAAATTACTCCGGCTCTTATCACAATTCTGGGATCCCTTCCCCAAGTCTAGGAGATCAATGCTTCAGGTTGAAAGGATGAAGAACCTTAGGACCTTCTCCTCATTTCTTCATTAAGATATTGAAATTCAAGATTCTGCTGCCTGTTTTTCCACCTCTATGTACAACAGTGAATCAATTCCGCCATAATTTTATCATTGATTGACTAAGGTAGACAAATTCTCTCCGTTTCTCCGTGCGGAACATTTCTTTTAGTTCTAACCATTTGGACATCACTTAAAAAGCCTTCCCTAAATGTGCAAACCGTTTGCTTGGCAATTCAGGGTTTCATGGTAGTACAGCCATTGTATTGTAAGAGTGTATTTAAGATGGTCTCTCTGGAGAAGAATCCAGTGGAAACCTAATGATAAAGAAAGATTAGCTGTGCCCTTATACAAGGATGGCACATGCAATCTATGAAAACTGTATCATTTTCTATAAATTAAATTCCAAAAATAACTTTAGTAGCCTTTATAAACGATCAAGGAAAAGGCATACTGAATCTTTGAAGCATACAAGTGTACCAATCAATTAAGGATACATCAGAATTCACACTAACACTGGCTATACTGCTTCTGTGGTGCGATTGTCATTTTAAGAGCTTGTCGTGTGGAAGCCAAGTTACAAATTGTGTAGGCCGGTGAATGTTTACAGAGAAATTTCAGTCCTTTAAATGGCATGGCAGGTTACACTTTCAGACAGATGTATAATGAGCAGTTGCGTGAGGCCATCATTACCTGGGATCACCAATCCAGTTGTCCTCCTTCATGGATTTGATAGGTCAGCATTTTATCTGAAACGGTCTATTTACAACGAAAACATTGGTACTTAATGTCACCAGAGGTAATTCACATTTATTCTTCAGTTCCTGTTTAGAATGGAGATATGCTTATCCCTTGCTTGAAGATGCTGGTCTTGATATCTGGGCTGTCGACGTTCTTGGCTGGGGATTTTCTGATTTAGGTATGTCATGCATGATTTTTTTAGAACTCTGAGCTTTGATTTCCGTTCTTCTCTGTTATAATTATCACCACTGTCTTCTCTAGATTCTGTTTTTTTAACCATGTCCCCTTTTTCTTGACTTCATTCGTCTATTAGAAAGGCTCCCATTCTGTGATGTGGCATCAAAGCGTGATCACTTATATCAGGTACCTAAAGCCCTCATTATTTCAAGATATTTCTCCATGGCATGTGCTTTGATTATGACATGTTTGCAGTAACTCAATAAGCCCATCATGAATGCATATTTCAGCATTATAGAAGACTTAGATTTTGGTTGAATCAACCCATTTAACCACCCAGGATATTATGTAATTATCAATTGAAAGTTAGGTTTCTTTGGGCATGTCAATAGTTATATGGCAGACCGAATCTATTTGCAGAGTTTGTGAGCTTTTTTCCACCGGTTAATTACTGCCTTGCGCTTGAACCATAACTATGACAGCTCTGGAAATCGTACATCAGAAGGCCGATGATACTTGTTGGACCGAGTCTTGGCGCAGCTGTTGCAATTGACTTTGCCGTTAACCATCCAGAAACTGTAATTATTTCATCCTTTCAGAGAGTTGATAAATTCGATCTAGAAATATGCTGCTGTGATTAGATTATGTAGAGACTTTGTAAGCTTTTCTCACTTCATATTCTATCAGGTGAGCAAGCTGGTTTTGATTGATGCGAGTGTGTATGCAGAAGGCACTGGAAAGCTGGCCACATTACCCAGGGTAGTTGCATATGCTGCTGTAAGTGTTGCCTCTAGTAGTATTCTTTGAATTATTGCTTTTTTTTTGCTTTTCTCGCCTTCAAAATGACTTACAACATAGCCTAAAGTCTCACCGTGTAGAATCGGTTATATAAATCTAATTTCATCATTTTCTTTGCTTTAGTGCAATGTCTTGTAAGAATATAAGCAATTTTGAATTATTTTTTGTCACATTACTGCAAATTTTCTTAGGCTTGTCTTTTTTTTTTCTTCCCTCCAACGATAACTAACTCATTTTTTTTTCCGTAAGTGCTTCAATTGGTCTACAATTTAAGTATACAACTAACGTTTTCTGTCATTTTCTCATTTTTTATAGGTGTAATTTTTAAATATTTATGAATATTTTCATTTTTAGTCTTATCATTTAACGTGACTTCTCTCATCTATCTTAATATTATCATATCTATAATATTTAGTTTCTACATATTAGTTGATTACATGACACTCTGATCTATAAAATATAGTGGATCTAATAGCTACCTTTGTTTTCCTTACCTTCCCTATTGTTTATTTAGTTGAAGTGTCATTGGTAACCTATTTTCTTACCTGAGACCTAAAAAATCAATTGAGCATTGTTTCAATGCCTGTGGGTGTTGTATTTTATTTCTGAAGCTTTATATTAATGAGTGCACAATACCGAGTAGTAAACAAACCATGATCATTATTTTTGGCTAGGTTGCTCTGTTAAAAAGCATCCCACTTCGGTTGTGTGTCAACAAAGTAGCTTTCAATGGCATATCCTTGAGTACTAACTTGGATTGGACGAACGTAAGTCTCCTCTTCACTTAATAATTTCAGGTTTTCGAATTCATGTAACGGCTTAAGATTAATGGCATATGTTGGCATCCCGTTTGCTCCAACAGGTGGATCGCTTGCATTGCCTCTTGCCTTGGTGGGCTGATGCAACTGTAGATTTCATGATCAGCGGCGGTTATAATGTCACGTCACTGATAACACAGGTTAGCTTAGAAATTATGGATATCATCTACGATAAAAAAAAAAAAAAAGCTAAGTTTCGGTGTTGTTGTTTGAGGGGTGGAGAAGGGAGGAAGAAAAAGAGAAGTGAAAAGTGAAGTAAGAGAGCAAGGAAGAAAAGGGGTTAGCATAAATGTTTTGAAGCTGCAACCACGTCATATGCTCAAAAGTGGACTATCATCATGCCTAAATGATGATCTTCTGAAAGGTTTTCGTATGAGCATCCTAGATTTAAATATTGGTCGAAGTGTATACCTAATACCGATATCTTTTAATAATGTAAAAATATCATGATATGTTGCTATATCGATAATATATTGGCTGATATTAAAAATCATCAACTGATATACCTAATAATTGGCTGATATATTAGTCAATATGACCCGTCATCATACGATTTTTAGAAAATTTTTTCATTTCATTATATTCAATACTGATATATATTATCTGATATTGAAATAGCCGCGATCAATACCAATACATATAACTCTTCTTTATTTTCTTTATTAACTCAATGACCTAATTGGACTTTTCATTTATTGTTAAATATTAAACAAGTGAAGATGACAATGATGAGATACTTTTTTTTTCCACAGGTGAAGCAGAAGACACTTATAATATGGGGTGAAGAAGACAAAATTATCAACAATAAGCTAGCAGTGGTAAGAACACTTCTCAAGATCTACTTGTTCTAAGATGGTTTTTCATATGACTCGATAGCCTGTCCGTAAGACACAAAAGGGTCAGCCCTACATATGTAGAGGGAGATCGACTTGTGGCTTTGCTTTCACCATTTTGGGAATTGCATTCCTCTGCTTGCTTCCTCTAGAGAACTGGCTGTTATGATAGGGCTGCAAATAAGCGAAGCCATTCATGAACAACTCAGAAAACTTGGCTTGATAAGGCTTGGTCAAACTTGTTTACTTGTGAAAACAAATGACGCCTGTGCCTGACTAAGCTTGTTTTATTTAGGCTAGTGAATAACTGGTTAAGCTTGCGTATGGGTTCATGACTAGAATCACAAACGAACGTGTTTATAGACTCATGAATAGATTCATTGAAAGACTAATAATTTAATTTACTCATCTAATAAATTCATGTCAACTAGTTTAAAGCATTATTATAAAATCGGTTAAGAGCTTTAGTTTGGCTTGTTTATGAGTTCTGTCTGATAAACAAGCTTTGCTCTGGTTGATTTGGCTCACTTTGGTTCGTTTATACATTGAAAACCCTGAACTCAGGTTTGACTAGTTTGTTTATAAACAAACCAAGCTCGAGCCTATCCCCTTTACAAAGCCGAGCCCAAGTTAGTACAATACGGCTTGAGCTCAGTTCAAACTTATTTATAATATAAAAAGAGTCGACCCATGTCCGAATATGTTATTAAAGTTACCCCTTATCCGGAGTCGACCATAAGAAACGGGTCGTGAGTATGGCAAAGGAAATTTTTGAAGCCATAATTTGTCCTTCTGCTTGCAACTTTTAAACTATGTCGAGTTGATCTTTCATGTACTACTCCGATAATCACACGGTCCTTGGATTTTAAATGCAGAGATTGCACTGTGATCTGCAAGATGCAGCGCTGCGCCAAATACCGGATTGCGGCCACATCCCTCACGTGGAGAATCCAGGAGCTGTTGCCGAGTTGATTGCGAAATTTGCTCTAACCGATCGGTGTTGAGAGTCTCTCTTGTGCCTTTTGTTCTTATAATGTTGGTAAGAGTGCATATGCACTCTTAACCAAACCTAAAGCTGCTAAATGAATAGAGCTACTCCACCCCATAATCAATCTATTTTAGTCCGTTGGGTACTTGTTTTATGCTCAACTCCGTGAGTCAAACCAGCCATTGGGTTTTTGGCTTGATGTTTCGATAACTCGAGCTTAAATTTTGCTTATATATATAATATTTTTAAAAAAATCTTCTTAAATATGAGTTATCTTTTAATTTCATATAACTTGTTTAATTGATGTAAAATTCAGTTTTCACGTTAGGAGATTTAGTTATATTCATTAGTATGAATAGCTAAAAGTAAGGCCTTATGAGTAGTATTTAAATTTAATGATAATATTTGTATTACTAAGAGGAACACAATTCTTGGGCCGCACCAAGATCTAGTGCATAGAAGGGAGAAAGGCTAAAGTAATGAAGATCTAATAGAAAATTTGTTTAGCCTACGAAGCAAAAGGTGCGACATCTAGCCCATGAGGTGTGACCCGAAATCGCCCAACATTAAATGAGCAATAATGGATAATTATTGCACGGTTTCAAGCAGTTCAGTACTTGTTTAACGGTTGGAAATCGGGTCTTACCATGAAGGGTATGTTCGGTTTGAGGGAATAAAAATTCTATTATCTTCTTATTTTTGATGGAATTATAATTTCACTGTTTGGTTGTATTTTACCTGGGAATAATAATTTTTGAAGGAATAGTTATTCCCTAATTATAAGAAATAACTATTCCTTGATAATAGTATATTTTTTTTATTCCTGGTTAAGAAGGAAATAGTATTCTCACACAATATTTTAAATATTCCAAATCTGTCATCCAAAGCCAAGGCCACTCTCTCCGTACTTTTTTTTAGAAATGTAATTTTATTATTTTTATTTGTATGTATTTTAATTGAAATATGATGATATTTTTTAATTTTTTGTATTGTAAAAAATTTTATTTTAATAATAAATTATGTATATTAAATAATATGTATA
>JAOVVI020019606.1:0-10074 GCA_028571085.2 Nepenthes alata | reverse complement strand
GTAATATTTTAAATATTTTTGGTAATATATTTTGAGTTAAAAGTGGGAATACATCTCTTTAAACTTTGTTGTTGAATTACCTAGAATTGTTAAAGACAACGACGCCATATGGGCGGTTGTGGATCGACTAACCAAGTCTTATAATGAGATTGACATACTCTTTAAATCGACCTGTCAAACCTTACATTGATCAAATAGTAAAATCATACAGAGTACCAACTAACATAATCTTAAATTGAGAGTTAAGTTTTGTCTTACTATCCTAGAAGAGTTTACATAAAGAGTTTGGAGCAAGACTAAAGTTCAACACTTTGTTTCATTTTCAGATTGATGGCCAAACAGAGAGTATTATCCCAACACTTGATGGCATACTTAAAACATCGGTTCTGGAATTGGGTGGTAGCTAAGATACATATTTATTGCTCGCAGAGTTGGCATATGACAATAATTTCTAGGCTAACATTGGGATGATATTGTTTAGGGTTTTGTATGGGAGGAAACGCCTTTCACCTATAAGGTGGGAGGAGGTTGGGGATTGCTAGATTTTTGTGCCAAAGCTTGTATAGGAGATTATGGAAAATATTAACTTGATACAAGAGCATATGTGAGTATACTAATAAGAGGCGACGTAATCTGAGCTTTAAGGTTGGTAATATTATTTTTCTCAATGTGTCACCGATAAAAAATGTTCTTTGATTTGATAAATAAGGCAAGTTGAATCTCAAATTCATCAAGTTGTTTGAAATATTATGGCAGATTACTGAGATAACGTATCGATTGGCATTATCACCATCTCTAATAGGAATGAACGTCTTTCACATATCTATACTGAAAAAGTATTTCCACGATGAGTCTCGTATCATTGAGTATAACTAGTTGTAGATCCGGTAGAACTTGTCTTACAAAAAGAAATCAGTACGAATTTTTAATCAACGATATAAGATTTTATATTCTAAGGTGTTTCCACTTATAAATGTCATGTGAAATCATCAAGAAGCGATACGACATGGGATATAACAGTTGATATGAGAGAGAAGTACCCCCGAACTTTTCAAGGATTGAGGTTGGTTTTCAAATATGAAAATTTCTTTTAATGGAGTAGGATACAGAACTTGCCCTACCATATAAAATTTATTTTCGATAATATCTTTAATTATATAAATAATTTTTCAATAACTTAATTAGATGAATTTAGTTAAATTTAAGGGTTTCAATACCGAAAATGTTAGTGAGCCATAGACCTTGTGTGGAAAGGAGGCCGATTTACTATGCATAAAATATTAGCATTAACTAAATTTTATCCTAGATTTTATGAAGCACTTAACTATATTTTAGTTCCTAGAGGCTCGGCTATATTTTAGGAAGACTTTTAAATTTTCTTTTAAGCAACCAATCATTTAATCTCATTAGTTATGGGATAACCTATTCTCTAAAAAATCATATTAGAAATTATTATTGGCTTTTAATATTATATCTATATATGGAATACGTATACTTTGAAGCATGCTTGGTCGGATCATGATTGCAAGGACAAATAATATTATGGGTAGGATAAAATTTGGAGTATGGATCCAAAATTTATGAATCTTGGTTAAGGTTTGCCCTACCCATTTTTATTCATTTAGTCGCCCTATTTTAGTAACCAATTGATTAGGTTATCAGCTTGATTTTAGTAATGAAAGCTTATAATTTGAATAACCAAATAGGAGATAAAGTTTCTAAAAGACAGTGGATTAACCATCTTAGTCCAACTCCTTACTGCCCCCTTTTTCTAGTAGTGCCACCAAGAGAAGATTGGCTAGTTGTTTTGTCTAAAAAACGAATATTAATATTTAATACTAAGAATAAATTGTTATATTGTTAGAATTCAGAGAATGTTATTTAGGATATTAAAATTATTTTTTAGACATTATTTCTTAAATTAGACATTATTGATATTCGAATTCATTAGAATCTATGCCATTCTTGCAAATATTTGATTTAGGGTTTCCATATCATTCTTAATGGTATTAGAATTTTGGAAATTCATGCCATTCTTATTGGTCTTCAGGTTCAGGGAATCTACCTGTTGTTAATCCAATGGGATCACATCGGATCATGTTATAACTAAATTGCAAAGTTTCGGGTAATATTTTTTGTTAAGTGTCTATGTTACATTTATTACTTTTATAACTATTGATATGGACTAATCTGAACATATTATTACTGTTATTATTCTTATTTTTGGATTTTATTACTTGCTAAATATTTAGCTCATTCCTTATATTTTCTTGACTCCATATTAGCATAAAATAGAAAGAGTTAACTAGTGATCAAATTATCTAAGTTGTTCACAAGCTGAGAATCTCAAAGCTTGGATGTTTTGCTTGGAGTTGGAGATTAATTATGGTTTAGGTATGAATATTGAGAGATTGTTTTAGAGGTTGTGTCACCCTATTTCATGATAATGTCTGATGAGTATTAGCTTTGTCTGAGTGTTACTAAGGAGTATTATGATATTTATAGAAGTTTTATTATATTATAATCTTAAATTTTGGAGATAATATAACGATTTAACGATTTAGGTCTGCGATTATCAATTGGGTTTGGGTCGCCGTTGTATAAGGCTGTATTAAACATCTATCTTCTTCGACTACATCAATTGGTATTAAATCAAAGATTGTAGTTTCATATCGCTGTATATTTGATATCTAGTAGGGGCCTAATTTTATTTTAATCAAATCTGAGAGCCTAAATGGAAGGAGAAAAATCCACTACATAAAGCCTCCAATATCTAAATGTCAATATACTTATAGATTAACACTTTCATTTAAGTTTATATCAAATTAAATTTCTTCCTTGCTTGTGACAACCTACTCTTTCGGTGGATGAAAGAAGCTAAAATTGTCAAAATCCTGATTATCATTATACCATATCAACTAATTATTAAAAAATAACATATTTTACATTTCATGACAAATAAAATCAACAAATAATTAAAAAAATTCTTAGATTACACATCTCATAAAACGATATAATAGCCATATCAACTATTAATTGTTGAAAACCATGAATATTAATATTTTGTTAAATTAGTTAATCATTTCAATATCCTTATATACTTTTGAAAATTTTGGTTTGGTTATGCCACCGGCGTTGTTTAAATTGATTCCCACGACAACAACAACAAAAAATGCCATTATCTGTGGAAAATTAGCTTTAATGGCATCAATGTTAAGTATAATTTAACATTATAGCAAAATTATTTTATTAACAACCTCTAAAATGATGAATTCAAACCACTAAAACCAATATCTTTACAATAATTTAGAAATAAAATTGATTAATATGACAAACGCCAGATTCCAGAGAAGCAAGAGGATCGTGTATTGGGCCGATCATTTACATAAATTATTGTGAATATCATATCCTGAAATAAAACAAATTCTAGATTTAATTTATATCTACGATCAATCATAATTCGTTACCCACTCCATTCTCGATAATCATGACTACTAAAAGGCTCACAGATATGAAATTGCTGATTAACAGGGCAAGTAAGAAAAGGATTACCAAGGCCTTTGGCTGTTCATCTTTGTTGCATATTAAAGCAACTAGTTAAAAGATGATATTGATAAGATAATCTCAGATTCAAAACTGTTTTTTTCTCCTGATAACACTTAAAACAAACCCATTAAAATATTATACTCTAGCTCACTTCTAAAATCATTCAAGTTATAACTAAACTTCGAATTTGGGCGGATGAACATAATCCGTCAAAAGATGGGCATTTAGAGACTCCGATGAAAGGCCATCAATTTATTTATGCAAAAGTGAAACAAGCAAACCAAATGACAGTTTCATAGTTGGAAGTGGACAAGCGAGCAACAGAGAGCAGTAATACTTAGCAACAGTAACATGATTTTGACTTGGAAATCGCAATTAGCTGAGCTGACCAGAATCAGCAATCACCACAGGCTTGGAGGTCCTTCCAGATTGGGACCCAACCTTCTCAGCAGCCCTCACGACATCAATCCCTTCCACAACCTTCCCGAACACTACGTGCTTTCCATCCAGCCACGACGTCTTCTCCGTACATATGAAGAACTGCGACCCGTTCGTGTTCGGGCCCGAGTTCGCCATCGACAGCACTCCCGGTCCCGTGTGCTTCTTCACGAAATTCTCATCCGCGAACTTCGCACCGTAGATCGACTCCCCTCCGGTGCCGTTCCCGGCGGTGAAGTCGCCGCCTTGGCACATGAAACCAGGGATCACACGGTGGAAGGTCGATCCTTTGTAGTGCAGCGGCTTTCCGCTCCGACCTACGCCCTTCTCTCCGGTACAGAGCGCTCGGAAGTTCTCAGCCGTGCGCGGCGTCGTGTCAGCGAACAGTTCGATCACTATCCGGCCGGCCGTTTGGCCGCCGATTGTGATGTCAAAGAAGACTCTAGGGTTTGGCATTGTGGAGTGAGTACAGATTCTCCAAAATGCGGTGAACCCGATCGATACGATTGCCTGCGGCAGGAATTGGAATTATATAGGGATAGTGGATGAGGAATATCTTTTCTTAGGGTTGATCATGGCCGTTGGTATTGAACACGTGGCAGAATTCGGAAGGAAAAGATATATAGGAATAATGGGGGAGGTGATATTTTGGGAAGGTCACCCGAGAAATTATTTTTTATATTTTTTTCATTTATTAAATAATTTTAATTTAATTATTTTTAAAATTTTAAGAATTAATTACTATTAATTCATAAATAATATTTATTCATTTAAAAATGTATAATTTAAATTTAAAAAATAATCATATCTTTTTCTATTAAGTAAAAGGGCCTCCTTCAGCTTTTTAAGAATACCCCCGTTTGGATTACTACCACTCAAATAAGATATTTTGCAATGGTTCTAGTGGGTGAGAACAGAATCCGAAGACTTTTCTTTGAGGAAAATTATTGATGTCTATTAAATTTAAGTTTTGAATAGATTTGAATTGAATTGATCACCTAAATTTGACTATGTTTATTAAATTTGGATCTTGTACATCACTATAATAAATGAAAGATCAGGTGATGGTAGAAGATTATCCTATCAAAAATACTACGATACTCAAGTCAATAAATGCATTGGAATCAAAAAGATAAAAAAAATTGATGAAATGAGAATGCTGAAAAAGTGTTTGGGACGGTGAGCTGCTCTCATTGAAAGAGGTTTTTGCGGGTTCGTGAGGAGCGCCGACTCTTAATACCGTGTTCCCGGGAAACGTTGTAACAAAGAGCGAATTGTTCATTGAAAGCGTTAAAGCTTTACAGTAGAGAGAGAGAGAGATTTATGATGAAGGCTTGATTAAAAGCATTTTTGTCTGAAATTGAATGCGTGCCTTGAAGTGAAAACTCCATAAGCTTTTATAATTGTGCTGCTGGACGGCATTCATTGGATAGGAAGGCTTGATTCCCGTACTCTGTTGGGACGATTTTCTTTCTTGGCATGGGAGCTTTAATGGCGGTAATGGCTCATTGGGTAGATTACTTTCCATCTGCGTTTTGTAACCGTTAGGTTTACTGCAGATAGGAAAAGAATCTGACGCTTTTCTTATGAGACGTGCGCTGAATTTGCTGATCACCATTACAATGGAGATTACATTTTGGGAGAACGCAAAATTATGGGAGAAGACCATTGTTGGTCGAAGACGGAAGTATGGGCCAAACTGGGCTTGGCCTACGTGAGGTTCGCTTTTAGGCCAGCTAACTGTGGCGATTTCGATTAAGAGAAATGTTGACCGTCTTTGTAAGCCAGTTATCTGTCATGTTATCAAGCTTTACTGGTCTACTTGCCCCTTCGTCCGGTCAACGGCTGGCGTTGACCGTCTAGACATATATGGGCCTTTATAAATCTCGATCGTTCATCTTTCTTGGGTTAGCCTACTATGGGTGTACCCATCACGTATAATTATATTTTTTTATTTGATATTACTAGATTGAAAATTTTTAATAGTTAAAATTTAATTATTAAATAATATAATTAAAATAATTTTTTTATTAAATTTTAATGTTAAATTTGATATCTTAATACCGTGAGGAGCGCCGACTCTTAATACCGTGTTCGCTGAAAACGTGGTAACAAAGAGCGAATTGTTCATTGAAAGCGTGAAAGCTTTACAGTAGAGAGAGAGAGCTTTATGATGAACGCAGCTATATGCAAGTATTAAAAGCGTTCTTGTCTGAAATTGAATACGTGCCTTGAAGTGAAAACTCCATAGGCTTTTATAACTGTGCTGCTGGACGACACTCCTTGGGTAGGAAGGCTTGATTCCCGTACTCTATTGGGACGATTTTCTTTCTTGGCGTGAGAGCTTTAATCACGATAATGGCTCATTGGGTAGATTATTTTCCATCTGCGTTTTGTAACCGTTAGGTTTACTGCATATAGAAAAGAATCTGGCACTTTCTTCATGTGACGTACGCTGAATTTGTTGATGACCGTTACAATGGATATTACATTTTGGGAGAACGCAAAATTATGGAAGAAGACCATTGTTGGTCGAAGACGGTAGTATGGGCCAAACCAGGCTTGGCCTACATGAGGTTCGCTTTTAGGCCAGCTAACCGTGGCGATTCCGATCAACAGAAATGGTGACCGTCTTTGTAAGCCAGTTATCTGTCCTGTTATCGAGTTTTACCGGTCTACTTGGCCCTTCGTCCGGTCAACGACTGGCATTAACCGTCTAGACACATATGGGCCTTTATCGATCTAGATCATTCATCTTTCTTGGGTTAGCCCACTATGGGTGTACCCACCAAGTATAATTATATTTTTTTATTTGATATTACTAGATTGAGAATTTTTAATAGTTAAAATTTAATTATTAAATAATATAATTAAAATAATTAATTTTATTAAATTTTAATGTTAAATTTGATATCTAATAAATATTAATATTATTAAAATAAAAAAATATAATTATTTTATTATTTTTTCTTTTTAAATTTTGACTACCAAAATTTCATTTCATAGATACTTAAAAAAGGGTTGGGAACAGATTTAATTTTTTTATAAAATACAAAACTAATTTGATATTCCTTTTTAAAATATAAAAATTAAAATTTTTATTTTTAAAATATTAAAACATGAATACTCATACCTTAAAATTTAATTCTTTTGTTCTTAAAGAAAACCACGGCCATCAGTTGCGGGTCACGCCGGTGGGCTGTCGTGAAGGGGACAAGATAAATATCAGACACGAGGCATCCACGTGACTGTTTATATCAACACAGGTCATCCAGTTTAAAAGCTTTCTTCCTTAATAGAGATAGACGTATATCAGAGAAGCGGCATTCATAACATATTTCGTATAAAAAATATATATAATTCACGATAATATTAATTAATTATTAAAAATTATAATAAAATATCTCAATAATGATTAAATCTAAGATACATTTTATATACTTTCTTAAACTAGAGTACGATATGTGTAGAGAGGACAGAACTAACGGAAAAATCAACAAGGACCAATTTTTTTTCTTTTTTATTGAAATAAATACATAAAATTGTTAGAGAGAGAAATACAAATTGATTGTCCGAAATAAAAAAATCAGCTCTTCCTTCTTCATTTCTTCTACCTAATGAAACTTTCAATAACCTCCCTTTTGCCTTGGATTTTCATAAAACCCGTGGTGGGTGCTTGACAGGAGTGGCCACCATCACTTGAGCGTCGGTCAAACGCAGGCTGAGCACGAGCATTTCCCATACAATCATTTGTCAAAGGCAGCCATTCTGCAATTACAGCTCGAGCTCACCTAGGGCTTGAGCACCGTTTAGCTTGCATAAAGGGCCAATAACAAAAAGCAGAAATAATATTTACAAAAGATAGCAGATACACATAAAGATACCCCTACAAAAAATCAATACTGAAGCTATATTTCACAGATGCAACGGTTCACATCATCGTAGCAAAGAGAACCATGCCTCTCCCCCAGTCCTTTCAACATTTCTTCATCCATTACTCTCTCTTAAAATTGGCACAATAGTATTTTTTGCGTGCATTTTTGGCAAATAATTTCATAATTATTAAAAATGTAATCCACGAGTACTAAAGCCTTGTAATTACTGATCTCTTCCATCTCATTGTATTTTAGCACATTTCATGGTCAGTTGAAAAACAGGTTTTCAATTTAATTAAACCTAGTTTTTTAGTCAAGCAGATAAAAAATGATAATGGGATTACTTGATCACTAAGGATAATGAAATTCTAAGGTTCTACTTGCTCATCATGTGAATCACATTGGCAACAATGGTAGTGTTCCCCACATCAGAAATACTTTTTCTTCATCCAGAAAAGGGTCATCTGATACCCAAAAACAATAACTCAATGTTGCAATTGAGTTCCATAGCCACCTCAACCACCACCATTAACCAACACTGAAAGCTTGTACTGCATAGCCTCGATTGTGTTGGACAATGAAGGCAGCGTACAATGATGATGGCAGCTTTGTGAATTGGGTTGGATAAGGCAGCTACGATGGATTAGTAATCATCGCAGCAAATGCCTTCCCATAACCCCCAATTGTGGGGGATTGATGCTTTGGGTAGGCGGCCATTACTTCTGTTTTTGATAAAAACATCATCAGAAGTTTCATCCGCCACAAGTAATCCTCTGGCTAAAAGCATCATCCTCAGGCAATATTCAACTAATGTCCACTGCCAAAACAAGGATGGCCATTGTGCATTAGTGGACGTAACATTTCCACAAGTCAAGCCACGGCAAAAACTGTGACAAAACTGTACATCCAGACATCCATGGAGGGGATGCATCGGTGCTCAAGCCTGGTGAGCAGCGGACTCCTTGGTGGAATGGTTTAATAAATAAGCATTTTGAGTTATCCCATGGATTAATGGATGAACTCCACATTTTGCAGAAATCTGCAGTAGGGACAAAATAGCAACAAAATAGTAATCGTAAAAGCATTAGTTCCCCAAAAGACAAACAGCCCACAGCCATTGATCAGTTCACTGCAGTTAGGGAAACTGACGGTTAAGCTCCATGAGTCCATGCCCTGACAACAGCAAATATGAAGTCATTCAAATCTGCAAATAATTCAACCACCACATCACAATTACCATCAGACTATGATGGTGCAAAATTAATAAAGATACAGTTTACGATGGACTACAAAACACCTACAGTATAGAAACTAACCAGAAAATAAGACAAAGAAGACACAATTAATAGCATATAATAGTGAATGGTAGAAAAATCTAAACAATCAAATACACCAATGCATCACATTAACAGTCATATAAATCAACAATCCACATAGTATGGGCAGAAAGAGGATCGTATACGAAATTTTAGGGCTAGGGAGTAGAGAAATAGTTGTCTCAGACATCCAAGGAATGAAGGCAGCATAAGCTCTCAAGCCCGGCGAAAGGCGAAAGCTCTCAGGCGGCCACTGCGAATGTTTTTGAGAAACAAGCCTTTGACGATATCATCATCGACAAATACTCCAAATCCAGTGAGTTGATCAAGAAACAAAGAAGCAAGGAAAGACAACAAGATAGAGCAAATGCAGATTATGATGTATAAGCTTCTAAGGTGAGAAGAAGCGCAAACTGATTTTTCATTTAAAGTACGATGTGATTCAAGATTTAGGCTTCCTACTGGAATAACGGTGATCTAATTGTATGATGTGATTTATAATTTAGGCTTCCTACTGTGAAAGATTGATCCGACTGTCTACGTATGACTTATCCTAAAATTTCTCTTCAAATGTTGCTTATTATATGTCCCGAGGAAAAGTACACAAATGGCTTGGAATTACAAAAAAATTCTGCTGATAATTTATTGTTTCCATACGAAGGAAGCATAAACTAAAGGGCAAAAAAGCGTTCTGGGGGTTCTACCAACTCTCATAATCTGACAAAAAGAAAGAAAAGAGAGATATGGCACGTTTATTGACCAAAAAAAGGGGGGAATGGCGAATCAACTGCAAAGAGGCACTCAGAATGAAAAGGACTCAAATTTCACAAAAATAAATCAAGAATCTCCCGATCTCATCCAACATGTGTCACGTCCTCATTGTGCCGAAGATCCAGAAA
>JAOVVI020019605.1:0-10074 GCA_028571085.2 Nepenthes alata | reverse complement strand
TTTTTCTGGTAGGGGACTGGGTTATGGATTCAAAATTAAACATCTATATTTGGGCCTTGGATATGATATTCTTCCGCATTTTTAAGCATAATTTCCTATAGATCAAGTGCTTACTTGTTTGGAATTCTGTATTGGTATTACACCTAGTAGAATTAGGTTCACAGTGGCAGATTTAGACTGGTATAATCTGTAAATTTATGGAAATCAATTGCTAGACAGTGCACACTTGAAAGTTGAAATATGGTAGTAGTCTATAGGAAGAGAATTATGGAGACGAGGGAGCAGCTAAAAGTAGTCTAGGATTTAACTTCTCCACCCCCACCCCCTCAAAAAACTCACACAACAAAGAGCCTAGCTTAGGTGATTTGAATTGAATTTATTGTTGTTTCCTCCATTCATCTATCAATGCTTTGTTCATTCTCAGTATTACTCTTATCCAAGCTCTAGCAGTCCTATAAAAATGCAGTGCAGTCATGTCTCTCCTCAAAGCATTAGTCCGGGTTTACTGTTTTGTTAAATCCGCGCTGTTATAATGCCCTCTGGCTGCTTTCTATACAAAAAACAGAAAAAAAAGCTGTCTTTATACATATTTTTTACTGTTTGAATTCACAGTCGTCCATGGATTCGGAGATTAGAGCCATCGTGGCTCAGTATATGCCACTTGACAGCCAAGCACAAGTTCCCAGTCATGTTAGCGAGGGTCGGGTGTGGGAAAATGGAGTCTCTGGCTTTGTTTATCTTGAAGGATCCCGGGCAATGACAAATAGGATGTGGCATATTTTACTGCCTTGTCCTTATCCTGGTGAAAATTGCCATGTATGCTTTTATATTTCTTTGTAAACATAGTATTGGAAAGTACAATACTAAGTTCCTATTTAATTAGAAAATTAGTTTTTTTTTTAATTTTTTATTAAAAAATATTAAATGCTTAAAATAAAATTTTTTTTTTAATGATAATTATATTTATAAATTTTCCATAATACTTTATTAAATATTAATTGAATATATAAAAATTTTAATAAAAAAATGATTATTTATAGTGTACTGAGAGAACAAGATTCCTGAAACTCCACCGATACAAACTGTTTTAGATAAATACATATTTATCACATTAAATATGGTTAAAGGGCATCTTCTCCGCCGGTCTTAGAAGAAAGATTCGTATAACATGAATTAATTAAATGGAACTCTTCATTTATCATAGAAATTTCGTAAAATTTCACGAAAAGGTGGCTTCAAATTTAATCAGAAAATTAATAAAACCCTTTCAATAGTTTATTTGTACTTCTTAATGAACAATCAAAAGGTGTTTGTAATTAAATTACACTTACAACGATAAGAAAGTTCGATTGTAAGCTGCAGATGATATTATATTAGCACCACTTGAACCGCCGGCCGCCATTGTTCTGCCTCAGCAGCATGCAAATTGAAGACTGAGCAGAGAAATTATTCGAAACAAAGTCTGTTCATATAGAAATTTCCAGCTCTACATGCATGGAAGTAGCAAGTAAATATATCGACCCAAAACCTTCTAGTTCCTATTTTTCATGCAGAACGCAAGCAAAAACAACCAATCACGGGTATAAATTTTGTCAAATCTAAACTTCTTTAATACAGAGGTCAGAAACAATGATTGTTACGTATCCCATGGCGGGTTCTTCATACAAAGCCAAACCAATCATGAGTTCATGCCCAATGCCACCATTGGAGTGGGCAAACACTGCCTGTATGTATCGTCGGGAAGAAACTGTGTCCACAAGCGTCTGTCACACTATCCCAGAAGAAATCAAATTCCAGCCGTTACTCAAAGGGCATAGAAGAAATTCCATGGTAACTAATAGTATGAGGATGTTGGCGACCGACTTTGTTATATATAGATAGATCGATAGATGGAAGGAAGTTTCACGCAATGATCTATAATTAGTCAATAATCAAATTGTTGAGCATCTGGGTGAGTTGATGATCTTGAGGTCAAGCCCAATGTCCATTCCATTGTAGGCAATGGGAGCATACATCCACAGGTCATCAGAGCTTAACAACTGCAAAAACACAAAGAACACACAAGAAAATAAGGATCGGCAAATCCTATTTAGAGATTTGGCCAAAAAAACAAAATCCGACACAACCCAACACAAAATGAACAGATTTTTTACCTGCTTGGACAATGTTTTGGCAAAGCCAAAAATTTATAATTGAGTTTGGGTTTGGTTCCAACCCAAACCCAACCCAAGTGTCTTATATATAATATGTATAATATCAAATATAAGCATAACCCTGATATAAACTTTACTTTCATTTTTCACTTTGTTTTTTTATGAACTAGATTGTAGTTTTGGAGATGTTTAATGAGTTGCTGATGTTTTTGAATATCCGTGCCAAATTTCAATTGCCTTATGAATTAAAAATTCAGAATATTTTTATTCTCGCCTGATAATTGAAAGCAAAAGATTTTTATAAGCTAAATTATGTTTAATGAACTATAAGTTTCGTGAGCACATTACTTTTCCACTACAATACCAGTTCCAAGCAACAATTACATACTACCCTGATACTGTTCAACAATTTCTTTTGATTTTCTCTTTATTTGATCATAGCATGTGTATCTCAAATGGTTATACATTGGTTCTACCTTGATCTGGAGCTGCAAGAACTTGACATACTGCACTGCTTCCTCGAGCATGGTGCTAATGTCAACCTGTGACATCCAAAAATGTTGGATTTTGAGCATTTCTTTCTCAAGTTTATCACAAAACAATCCATGCAATATGCCAGTGGCCATCAACTCACCTTTGTTCCATTGGGCACAAGATTCTGCAAAATTCTCAATCGTTTGTTAATTCTCTCTCTCCTTTTCTGCAGGACAAAAGCGGAAGAACAATCAGACGAGCAAAAATTTTACCAAAATGGGCTCCATAGAGCCAGAATTTAATTACCCTTGCATAGAGGCTCTGTGGGTCAGTGGCTGAGCCCCTGTTGGCCCTTGTTCTGCCATTCAACCTGAGAGCTGTAATCCCTTTGGAGCTCAAATTTG
Source organism: Nepenthes alata (assembly GCA_028571085.2). Lineage (NCBI taxonomy): Eukaryota > Viridiplantae > Streptophyta > Magnoliopsida > Caryophyllales > Nepenthaceae > Nepenthes > Nepenthes alata. The sequence continues at coordinate 7,043 of JAOVVI020019605.1, read as the reverse complement.
AAGTGGTTCCTCCATTGAGCTCTTGAGATGCATTTGAGTCATCTTCTGAACTGCAACTGCTAGAGCTCTGTCCATTAAGGCCACCATTATTACCTTCCAAACTAAGTTTCTGGTTTTCCTTCAACTTCGCATTTCTCTTACCGTTTTGAACCTGCATTGTTTCATCAGAGGTTATGATCAAAAGCTCTCGTACAGCGGAAGATAGGAAACAGTTATTGAAGAAACTCAATATTAAAAAAAACAATCATTTTACTCACATCTGAAACACAAGATCGTTTCTTTGAATTGCTGGATGAATCGATATTCTTGTCTTTCATTGGAAGGCGCATCTCTGACATCTCAGCTTCCCGTTTCAGTTCCAAATGCTTATCAGCAATTTCTGATTCAGCCAGATTGGCACCAGATTCATCCATGTTGTCACTGATCATTTCTGGATTTAAGCAATCATCCCCTCCTATTCTGCCAGGAAATACCTGAATAAGGCTATAGTTGTTCACCTCGGGCATACAAAAATCAATGGGCATAAAGTTGTTATTAGCTGCCAAATCTTGATGACGTTCACTCATGTAATAGTTTTCATGTCCTCCAGTGGGGTAAATAGTTCTACCACCACCACTGAAACTACTCTCCTGAGAAAACCAGTGAAAGTTAGAATTTGTGGAGTCCGAAGAATAAATTAAATTATCAACCATTCCCATGTCAAAATGGGATTCATGGCCATCCCAAGTAGTTGCAACTCTAAAGCTGCAACTAGCATCTAGCTCATTAGTAAGTGAAGAACTAGGAAACAATTGAGCGATAAAATCAGCTTCCTCGTAGACGTGAACTCCGTTAAAAGTGCTCCAATCTCCTCCTTCAACCGCAGTTCCTGCAGGTTCCATAGTATTCCGGAGGAGAGAAGAGCTGGTTGGGTTCAAATATTGTTTTGTTTTTCTGATGTGGCTGTTAGGATAAGCTCGAGCCTGATGCTTGAGAGGAATGAGGATAGACAGAAGTATTTATATGCAGCAGCTAGAGAGAAATGATGCATCCAATTGACTTGGCTATTAGAATGAGAATAAAATTTTGCAGTTCCAAAGGATTAATATAAAAAAAGGTCTCTATCAATTGTAAGCAATTCGCAGAGTTGCAGAATGGGGCCAAGTACAACTAAGAGCGGGACCAGGCTCATAATGACGAATAAAATATGGCTAAAACCTTTCAGTGGCTCAAACGCCCTGAACTTACGAATAGAACAGAATAAGAATGACTACATATTCCAAAGACAATGATTGAAAGAGAAGTAAACTGATCAGTTCATAAATAAAGGGAAAATGTGTACATTGGCGGTAGAGAAGGAAAGAATCCTATCTGGCAGTTGCAAGGACGTGCAGGAGTTCTTAATTGGGATGAGCAAGCTTCAAATAATTAAGCTACATTGATTATTGATAAGATTGCGGAAGGCCCTGAAATAATGGAACTATACATTCCACAACTACCTTGAACCAGACAAAGTATCTGCTAACTTGATTCCTGTCTCCATACTACACTAAAAATAAGTCCACAATATCTAGATCTTTGTTGTTAGGGATTTAGGAGATTAGTGACAGTAAAACAATAAACAATCATACAATAAAAGACCAAATTTACGTAGAAAAACTTTGAAGAGAAAAAATGAAGGGCAGAGGAAAGTTTTGCAATTTTCAAAAATGTGTTACAATAGGAGCTGCAATGAATAATGTTTTTCTAATCACCCAAAATCCTAGTGCAAAACCCTCTCTCTCTCTCTCTCTCTCTCTCTCTATATATATATATATATATATATATATAACTAATGAGCCCAAATATAACAAATCCATATCCTGAACTTTCAGTGAATTTTGCTAACCTCCTAGTAAAATTCATATCAAGTTGCACCGTGAATTCTTTGAGTTAGGTTTTCAAGCCAGTCGGTCACACAAAATAAATTTGGATCAAATTTAATAGTTGTTTCATTTACGAGCAAATTACATTCATCAATTTTAAAATTGAAGAATGTCAAAGTAGAAGTTCAGCTAACGAACGGAATGTGCCTTGGTCTGTTACCTGCCTAACATAACTTGGTTACATAGTACAAAGTTAAAAATATCAAGCAATCTTCAGGTTACATAATAGCGTCTAGCTTAGAAGGTTTTGGTCCAGCATACTATAAGAATTGACAGTCAAGCAGTATCATGTATTATTCCAGGAATCTAACAACTTTATGCCTGTAATCAGAGGATCTTTTTTTACAAATCCTTCATTTTCATCTGAATAGGAAGCATTGATAGCAGGATTATTCATCTCATATCATATGTCACACGTTACAGATATGTGAATAAGAAACTTGTGCCATAATTAACGAGTTTTACCTAGCAGCTCACTCTCATTTCACCAGTATAGTAGGCATGATGGCCAAGCAGAGGCAGCCAGGCAGCACATGCAGTTCCAGGAAACCAACATCATAGGTTACACTAGTAAGCAACTTAAGTCATAGGGAACCAGTTCAACCTGGCAGCTCACATATTCTCATTTAAACAACCCAAACTGGGATAATGGCCAAATCTTCCAATGGCATTGAATCATACTAGTCAATTTTACAGAACAGATAATTTGGCACCTAAGTTATCCTAAATAATGTCATATAATCTTCATATATTTACTTCTGTTTTTATTCGTTGATCATACTTACAGTAATGAGAGTCGTAAACTCTTTGTGGTACAGAGGACACCGGATACTTGTAAAGCCACCAAAATATAGACTGAATCAAAAATAGAAGGGATTGTTTTGGCTAAGCAGAAAAAGGATTCATTGGAGTTAGATGACATAGAATCCTGCTGGTTCTTGGGATTGAAGACACCAACAAAATGATGGTCCCTAATCATGCCCATGCTAGCATGACAGCCTGACTGGCTCAGTTTTTGTACAGAACTAAATGGCACCGAAAACAACCAACAAATAGCAGAGTCTCCAACCACATTATATTCAGCTATGCTACCAGATTATCCCCATTGAGGTTTCCACTCATACGATCAAAATGACACCACCACAATTATCGAAATTCTCATGGGCAAATTTCTCACTTGCGAATCCATCCAATTGCCTTGTATGACATGGCATGCCTCAACCAACCATCATTGTCTACGAAAACAAGCTTGGTGTCATTGCAGAGAAACTGAATCTTGCAAAGGCATCACCACAAGAACTCAAGTGTCGAATGAGAGCTAAAACAGAAGTGTATTATATTCATAAACTTTCAGGCTTCGTTTGTTCAGCAAGAATAGGGATGAAGGAATGGAAAATGATATTGTAATTCCCATTCTTTCCATTTAAATGAAAAATAATTGTCCATAACCCATTGCTTCCAAGGAACCATAATCAAAGTCATTGAAGAGAGAAAGCTCATACTAAAGATCTTATTATCCATCTTCACCACCGTTTACCAAAACCGAAGAGCACCTTAACGGGACCCATCCATATGGCACAATTTTTTCTTTATCAACCAGTTGTTGTAAGCATTTACACGGTTAAGAGCCCAAATGTATAGCTAAGGACTCATGAGAGAAGGCGTCAGTTTGTCCCCATGATTAGAGAGAACGGGCATCAAGAGTTGTTATGATATGAGACCAATCCTACATAAATTCTACTTTGCTGGCATATTTAAAATGAAATGGATATAGTACAACTCCAATAATGAGAGTACAAAAATCTTTCTAAGTTTTATCTCTTTTGGGGGGATTTTTTAAGTTCTTCCTTTTCATATGAAATCCAAGTTTCAATCATGATCAAAGTATTTTTCTCATTCTCCAAAGCTTCTTTATGTCATGGAAAATTGTAAATAAAAAACAGGACCTGCCTGTTAATTAACCTGAATCAAAACTTCCAACTGTTATAAGCAATATACTAATTCCTTTCTTTCACGCTCTTAGAAAAGAAACATCCCACTGTTAGTTTATCACTAAATAAATTTTCACATTTTGACTTCTTGCACTCTCATTCCACCTCGAAATAAATATCGACGTGTTATAGAGCAAGAGACAGCACGAAAATCAGAAATTCAGAATCGCATACCCACTTCTGTAATAAGGAATATAGATTTATCAGACACATAACACAAAGGCTCCCCGACGATAAATTTTTGTTTTGGTGCTCTATCTCGGATTTTTCTTCCTCATACAATAAAACCTAATCGTATTCATAAAGCTTACCTTCAAAAGTTTCTCTCTCTTACAGTCTCTTTGTCCAATTCATCCAAAGATTCCGGCGAGGTTCACGCTTCTCCTCACGCGTCGTCGAAAGATCAACGAAAATTAATTCATTGAAAAGTGTGCCGGCCATTCGCACGATCTCCCCTCTCTTTTCTTCTATGCAGAGAGAGAAGAGAAGACTAATCTCCACACAGGCACAGAGCAGAGGAGAGGGGTAGAGAGAGAGGGTGAATGGGCAAGGACGAGGAGACAGCGGGAAACGGGAGGATTTCTCATTAATTAATGAAAAATTACTTAGTGAATTAATTAATTAGTTAATTGACTAATTAATCAATTAATTAATATAAGTGTTTGAAGTGTCAAGTACAAATATGTCTCAGACAGACATAAAACAAACCTGCTTATTTCGGACGAGTTATGTTTAATTATTTTTAGTTATATTTTTATTAATTTGTTAGGTGTTACCTTGCTGGCAACCCTCCTCATCGTTTACATTTAAAATAAAAACTAATACGAAAATATTTTCTAAAATAATTTAAAAGAGCATTACTGATTCTGCTTAATTTTATTATTTTATTATTTAATACTAAGAGGCAAATAAAAATGAAAAAACAAATTCAAACGCATTCCACGAGCTAGTTATTTATTAATTGAATAATTTAATCCCAATTAAAAAGAATAATTGACAAAGCTTATACCATAATTGAAATTAATTATCCCTAAAACTTGTAAGAGAAAAATAGCTATAATAATGTGAGAATTTATATAAGACTAATTTATTATATTTTTTTAACGGGATATGTATTTTAATCTATACAGTGTCTTAAAATATAAAAAATTCACAATAAAAAATAAAATAACAGTTACGAGATACTATTCTTATGATAAGTCACAAAAAATTCACAATAAAAAATTAATATAATTATTAAAATTTATATTTATATCGAATATATAATTTATCAGCGTTCAAACCATATAATGTAAGGCTTCCTATTGAGCATTGAGAGTGTCGGCATGTGACATTATAATTTGGTTTAATAAACATTTATATATAATGCATGACACCCATGTCAATTTTAGTATGTTTTAAATATTATTTCTACTCTATGTTATTTATTAATTTTATTTCTTAATAAGGAAACTTTCCTAAGACCTAAACAAGCTGTGATTATAATATGCTTTCGTGACCATTAATTTTTTTTAAAGAAAAATACTCTATTTAAAATGTAATTTACACTCTTTGAAATAAAACATTTTTACAAATATAATAATATAATTTTTTTAAAAAAAAAGTTCATTTTGACTTTAAAAAAGTCAAATCATTATAGTAGTAAAAAATATAAAGTTTAGTTGACTTTTGGTAATGTCAAAATAAGGCATTGAATTTGGGATGGAAGAAATATTAGTTTATGAATTTTGGATAGTATTATTTTATTATGATTTAAAAAGTATAAAGTTAAATAATAAAAAAATCTCTCTTTATATAAATGATAGTAGCACAATTACCAGTGGACGAAACAGACCAAACCAAAGTTCTTTTTTGAATTTAACATATTATTACTTAGCGTTGGCATTAAAAATAATAGTCAACATTAATTAATTAATAACCCCATTGACAAATTATATATTTGGCCCTTGGGGAATTAAAGAAAATACTTGGATTATTTGGTAACATGCATTAATTAAAATAAATCAAAGATTGAATATCCTCTGAATTAAAATTTCATAGTGTGAAATAACACGAAAAATGTTATTAAGAAAATTATTTTTAAAATATTTAATAATACTGTGTTTCACGAATTCATATTATCCTATGGATTAAAATGTTACAAAATTAAATTTTTGTATTCGGTCGATTTGATGCGGATCCGATCTCTATATCCTTGAATCTGGACCCTGCACAATATAATTAAAAATGATAGGTGAAAAGACGAAGGAAATTACTTACCGTATATCGTCTGATACTCAAGTTAGAAGTATTTTCAAGAGTATAAAAATGTGCATCGAGAATGCGTTAATACATGTATTAGAGGATCGAGCATTTTGGCGGGTCTAGTTAGGGCGTGACTTACAAGTGCACTCGGCAGAATGACAGCTTAGAGGTGCGCCTGCAAAGGGGTGACTTAAAGATGCGCTCGACAGAGAGGCGGCTTAGAAGCGCGATTATAGGTTGTATGGCTGTCTAAGTGTTATTGGAATGCTCTAGAAGGATGATCAGTTATTTGAACGGAAGATTTCTTGAACGGAGAGCCTTTTTTTGATGAATTCCTGTAGGGATTAGGTGAAATGTTTTCTGAAAGAATCAGTGGCTAGGCCTTCCTTCTAGGTCATCTCTTTTATGGATTTTCCTCCTCTTTTCAATCTATTCCTCCTCCCCATAAAAATGAATGGGTATTTATAAAGGTGAATGATGGTTGGATTATCCTTATCCAGTAACAACCGTCCATGAATATGATAATACAGTTGTGTTGACTAGTTGGTTATGGTAGGTTGCTTCCATGTGTGAAAAGTGGGTGGTGGTTACGTACGACAGTTATTTTATAGAAATTTATCCAGCCGGTTATAATAAGTCACATAGTGCACGAGCTCACTTTCTGGACTAGAATTGTTAAGCCATTTAGCCGAATCAGCAATGGTCGCTGAGTGCAGTGTGCTTAAACATTTCTTGAGCTTCTAATTATACTAAATTTTATTCAGCCTTTACTTCAATTGTAGACCTTCTACGTTGGTCGGGTTTATCAAACCCATTAAATATATATTTTTGAAACACTATTAAATAATCTAGCATCTAATTTATCGATATATTATTACATGGGTGTACTAGTTTTTATTAATGG
>JAOVVI020019604.1:0-10074 GCA_028571085.2 Nepenthes alata | reverse complement strand
GCATAGAGAAAAGTTAGTGTTAAAAGCTGCGGACACATGGTAACAAGAAACAAAATTAATACTTAATACTGTACTAAAAATCATGGAATAACTTAAAATTTCTTGTCTTTTTGAAATAATTTTTTAATCATCTTGAGGGATTAGGGTAATGGACCGCACCAACTAAGGGAGCGAATAATCGAGGATGGAATGTGTTCACTCCACACAATCTAAGGCCTTGGTTGTCCGAAAACAGCATCGTCATGAAATTTTCTCCTTATTTATATCCTGAGGACAGGATCAAATAATCTTAGCTTTGATCCGAAGACTGTATCATCATAAATTCCTCCTTATTTATATCCCAAGGATTGGATGATCAAATAATCTTAATTCTTGTCCTCCATCGTAACACCCTGAGGAATGCGGACCACATATAACACTATGGATGGAGTCATCCTCGATTACCACTGTAACATCCTAAGACATGCCAGAGAACAATTCCTACTGAACAATCCTTGGTTCAGTTTCTTACTGATTTTACTTAAGAGGCTCTAGTTCTTATTTCTTTAGCCTTGGTTCATCATTCTTCTTAGGCCATCTCATATTCAAGTCCTCAGTAAATTCCAGATATACAAATTTTAGATAAGTTGTCCGGTGAACTCAAATAATTCATAACAAAGTTCATATTTTTTTTTTATTTTTGAACATAGGCTTGAAATATTCAGGGCATAATTCGAACATGAAACATTCCAAATCATAATATTCATGTTTTAATTGTGTAAACTTATTCATGAAGTCATACAAGGATTAGAAAACATGCAATATTTCATGATGATTTAAATGGAAGATAGCAAACACATTAGAGAGGAAAATGAAGTTTGGGGTACACTTGCCTTAGCCTGCTCTAAAAGCTTCATTACTTAAGTTGGCCTGTAAGTTCTTCCTCTCTCTCTTTTTTTTCGTGCCTTACCTCCTAAAATCCTTTTCCTTTCTTTCCTACCCAATATTTATAAGCAAACGGAGCAGTTGGGAGTAGGTAGGGGTAAGTCACCTATTCTAGTACTTCCCTTATCTAGAAGGTTCTGGATTTAACGGGGCTATTAGAAGCAGGTGAGAATAGGTTACTTACTCTAACCAAAACTGATCGACATGCTTATTCCGGTCAACTCCCTGATCCGGTCAACAATTCATTTCTGTTTTTCAATTTTATCCAGTCAACTATTCTATTTGGCCAGTCAACTCTTCCTAAACGACCATCTATCTATTCTGGTCAATTATCCTGCTCGGCCGGTCAATTCTTTTTAAACGGTTAACTATCTGTATAGGTCAACCGTCCTGCTCGGCCGGTCAACTCTTTTTAAACGGCCAACTTATCTATTCCGATTAGTTTATTCCAGTAACCCGATCCTCACAATTCTCCCCCACTTTGGAAATTTTGTCTTCAAAATTTAATAAGACATATATACTTTACTAAAGTATAAGACATATATAGGTCAACCGTCCTGCTCAGCCGGTCAACTCTTTTTAAATGACCAACTTATCTATTCCGATTAGTTTATTCCAGTAACCCGATCCTCACAATTCTCCCCCACTTTGGAAATTTCGTCTTCAAAATTTAATAAGACATATATACTTTACTAAAATAGATTGGGATATTTGTTTCGAATCTCCTCTTCACGCTCCCAGATTGCTTCATCAGGTGAGTGATTCTTCCATAAAACTTTTAGCAAGGGAATGGTCTTTGTGCACAGTGTCTGATTCATTCGGTTCAAAATCTGCACTGGCTCTTTAACATAAGATAGATCCTCGTTAATTTGTAAGGGCACGAACTCAATAATATGCGTGATCGTGGGCATATTTGCGAAGCATGGATACGTGAAATGCATTGTGTATGTCAGCCAAGTTGAGCGGCAAGGCTAATCGGTTAGCCACTTCTTCAATTTTCTCCAAAATTTCAAAGGACCAATAAATCGCATTTTCAATTTTCCTTTCACCCCAAATCTAAATGTCCCTTTTGATGGAGACACTTTTAAAAATACATAATCGCCCACTTCAAATTTTAATGTCGTCCTTTGATCTGCATATCTTTTCTGCCTACTTTGGGCTACCTTTAAATTTTCGTATATCAACTTGATCTTCTCTGTTGTCTCATTAATGATCTCGAGGCCCAAAAGTCTCCTATCCCTTGTTTCCTTCCAATGGATTGACGATCTACACTTCCTTCCATATAGAGCCTCAAACGGTGTCATATCAATGCTTGTCTTATAACTATTATTATATGCAAATTCTGATATGACCAAATGATTATTCTAATTTTCTTTTCAAATCTAACATCGAGGCCGTTAACATATCTTCAAAAATTTGAATAATACGCTTCGACTGACCGTCTGTTTAGAGGTGATATGCCGTACTAAACTTTAATTCCATCCCCAATTCTTTATGCAGACTTTTTCAAATTTTAGAAACAAACATTGGATCTCAGTCAGACACAATCGTTACAGGTACACCATGAAGTCTAACAATCTCATTTATTTACAGCTGCTCCTATTTGTCTTGAGATATGTTGTCCGGAGGGCCAAGAAATGGGCCGACTTAGTCAGCCAGTCAATAATAGCTCAAAATTCATTGCAACGTCTTCCCATTTCCGAGTTGGTAAGGGCATTAGCTGCAACAACCCAACCGGCTTCCTTCTTTCAGCCTTTAACTATTGGCAGATAAGACATTTTCCTACAAAGGTCACAATCTCTCTTTTTATATTTCTCCACCAAAAAGCCTTTTTCAAATCCTGATACATCTTATTTGTCCCTGGATGAATTGTATATCCGGACCGATGGGATTCTTTCATAATTTTTTCCTTTAACTCCTCATCATCCGACACATACAACCGGTCTTTAAACCTTAAAATTCCATCAGTACGAATGTTAAAATTAATTTTGGAGCCTTTATTCAAATCCCCAGCAATATTCACAAGAAGAGGATCATTCATCTACTTTTCCTTAATTTCTTTTATTATTTCCGATTGAACTTGCAGATACGACAAGATCATCCGGTTTCCTCGAACATATCGCTGAATATCACCCTGCTTTAGATAATCTATCATCTCCATCTGTTTTATTTGCAACCTTGCTACAAAGCTTGTTCGTCGGCTTAAGGTATCAGCAACTATATTAGCCTTTTCGAACTTATATTGAATCTCACTATCATAATTCTTCAAAAAATGAATCCATCTTCTTTGTCTCATGTTTAATTTTATCTATGAAAATAGATATTTTAAACTTTTGTGGTTAAAATAAACAAGAAATTTTTCACCATAAAGATAATGCCTCCAAATATTTAGTGCAAACACAACTGCAGCTAACTCCAGATCATGGGTGGGGTAATTCTTCTAATGCACCTTCAACTGTCTGGACCTGTAAGCAACTATTTTTCCATTTTGCATTAACACACAACCTAAGCCAGTTTTGGAGGCATCACAATAAACCTCAAAACTTCTGGATCCCTCAGGAATAGTCAGTAATTGTTAGGCGGTCTTTCAGTTCCTGAAAGCTCCGGTCATTCTTCTTAGTCCAATCAAATTTGGCCTCCTTTAACTCAATTGCGTCAAGGGCATAGCAATCCGATAGAAATTCTCAATAAATCTTCTATAATATCTTGCCATGCCAAGAAAACTCCTGACTTCAGTTATTGATATGGACCTATTTCAATTAATGACAACTTCTACCTTTTTCGGGTCCACAGCAATGCCACCATTAGAAATAATATGCCCCAAAAATATTACTTTCTCCAACCAAAACTCACATTTCTTCAACTTAGCATACAATTTTTCCTCACGAAGCACTTGAAGCACGTTCCTTAGATGAATCTCATATTCTTCATGACTTTTGGAGTATATCAAAATATCATCAATAAATACCACTACAAATTTATCCAAATACGGTCGGAACACCCAATTCATTAAATCCATAAAGGTAGCAGGGCATTAGTAAGACCGAACGACATAACAAGAAATTCGTAGTGGCCATATCTTGTTCGGAAAGTTGTCTTGGCCACATCCTCCTACTTGATCCTCAACTGATGGTATCTTGATCATAGGTCAATTTTAGAGAACACCCGGGATCCTTGTAGTTGGTCAAACAAATCGTCAATACATGGTAAAATATATTTATTTTTTATTGTGATCTGATTTAGTTCACGATAGTCTACATAGAGCCGCAAGGACCCGTCTTTTCTAACAAACAAGACCGGTGCACCCCATGGTGATACACTTGGCATAATAAAACCCTTATCTAACAATTCTTGCAATTGCAATTTTAGCTCTTTCAACTCAGTAGGAGTCATACGATATGATGCCTTTGAAATTAGGCTAGCACCCGGAATAACCTTGATTGCAAATTCAATCTCTTGTTAAGAAGGTAATCCGAGCAACTCTTCTGGGAATATATCCTCGAATTCACATACAACCATGATATCTTTTGCCTACATACTATGGCTTTCAATGGTGCTGGCATATGTCAGATAAGCCCAGCATCCACCTTGGATCAGATGCGTGGCATGCAATGCCGAAATTAATATGGGCTCATTCCTCTTCGTAATACCTTGGAAGAAGAAAGACTCTACTCCAGGAATCGAGAAACATATCCTTTTTAAGAAACAATCCATACTGGCTTGATAAGATCCCAGCCAGTCCATTTCCAAAATAACATTAAAATCACTCATATCCAATAATATCAAATATATTCTTAAATGTACCCTATTCACCTCTACCATACACTCCGGATACATAATGTCAGTAATTACCGACGACCAAGTAGGTGTCGATACGACCAATAATAATTTAAGATTTTTGGAGTTGATGAAATATAGCATATAAAGTAGAGGGAAACAAAAAAATACGTAGACCCAAAGTCAAATAAAACAGAAGCTGAAACTCTACAAATAATAAAAGTACCTTCAATCACATTTGGTGATGCCTCAACATCTTGAACTGTCACTGCAAAGACTTTAGCTAGGATAGTGGGTTTCTTTGCCTCCAGCCTCTTAGGTTGCGGGCAATCCTTGATCCGATGGCCTAACTCTCCACAATTAAAACATGCCCCCAACATTTTAAAGTAAGTTTTCCCTAAGTGCTTCTTCTCACAATCGGGAGAGTTTGCTGCTAAAGCCGGAGAACTAGACACTGATACTGACTGAATTTCAAAGCTACCTTTGCCTTTATCTGACACCTTCCCTTTCTTAGAAGGTCCTGGAGCTCCTGAATCGGATCCCGCACTATAACTTGTCCTACTTGCGGCCCTCTTAGCAAAGAACTTTTGAGTTTTAAGCTCCTTTTCAAATATCAATGCCCTGTCTAATATGTCAGCGTAAGTCTGAAACTTCTGCGTCATCAGCTGCTTCCTGATCTCATCCATCAATCATTGCTAAAACTTCTTAGCCTTCCTTGACTCATCTTCTATAATATATGGTGTGTACCGAGATAACTTAATAAATTTCGTATCATATTCGGCTATAGAGCGGCTCCCTTGCCTGAGCTGCATGAATTCCTCTTCCTTTTGATCTTGGAGGTTGGAAGGAAAATATTTCTCTATAAAGGCCTCCTCAAACATCTCCATAGTAATTTCTTCTTCTGGTACACCCCTTGAATGCCCTTTTCTTCATTGCCCACCAACTGTCAGCTTCTCCTTCTAACTTATATGCTGCAATGGTAACCTTCTCTCGATTAGAACATCTAATAACAGTAAATATCTTCTTTAATCATCAAATCCAAATCTCTGCCTTTATTGGGTCTGGTTCACCCAGGAATTCAGGTGCTCGCTCAGTTGTAAACCTCTCATATGCTCTTGGTTCAGGATTAACTGGAACTGGGTTAGGGGCAAAAATTGGAGCCGCATGCCGTTGCTCCATAGTTTCTATTATGTGTGCCATTCTTCCTAGTAGGTTCAATTACTCAGCCTCTTGATCCTGGGTGGTACTAGTACCACCTCGGGTAATTCTTCTTCTATGAGCCATGATATTATCCTATAACCAAAAGAATCACAATATTAATCAATTCAACATATTCGGATTAGAGGAAAGGGGTTATCAATTATTTGATGCATTTAAATATTAAACCCCCGAGCTTCATACACTCTATACATCGGTCCTTACACTACGGTCCTTAAGGGTTATTCATCTCAATTCTCTATCTATTTCTAACTATCCTTGTCCTACTTTCAGCCGGACTGAACCTAAGCTCCCGCTTGATGATCGATTAACATTAAGGCATTTTCTGTCTCCCTGATACCAACTATGACGGAACGGGTCATAGTCCACCATATGACCTCCGCCAAAAATTCACACACACATGGTCAGAAAATCACCTTGGCCCCAAAGGAACTTAAATAGGTGGACTTAAAATTTAGTTACGTGCACAGGATCACAGACTGTCGGTCAACTAGTTGGCCTTGACTAGGTCAGTCGGCTTAATACATATATACATATCAATCACCAAAAGACGTGTGAGATGCCACTAGGAACCGAAAATTGCTTTTAAACCATAAAAATTCAGTAGAAGCATCTAAGTATTCATTAATTTACACTGTAGATACAAAAATTTTCAAAAAAGAACAACCCAAAATACATCAAGATCGGACATGCCTTGCTGCATAAATCCCGATCAGCCCTTCTGCCTATCTAGGCCGTCCGACTTCACTCTTTCTCATCAGGCATTATTTCCTGGTTATTTGAGAGTAAAAAAATAGTAAGGGGTGAGCCAATATCTCAGTAATGTACCATAATAATATGAACGTACAAGGTTATTTAATCAAAACATATATATTTAAAACATGCACATGGATAGTACAAGCATGTAACGATACAAGTGCATAGAGGAAAGTTAGCGTCAAAAGCCGCAGACACATGGTAACAAGAAACGAAATTAATAATTAATACTTTACTGAAAATCATGGAATAACTTAAGATTTCTTGTCTTTTTGAAATAACAAGGTCATTTAATCAAAACATATATATTGAAAACATGCATATGGATAGTACAAGCATGTAACGGTGCAAGTGCATAGAGGAAAGTTAGTGTCAAAAGCCACGGACACATGGCAACAAGAAACAAAATTAATACTTAATACTTTACTGAAAATCATGGAATAACTTAAAATTTCTTGTCTTTTTGAAATAATTTCTTAATCATCTTGAGGGATTAGGGCTAGTGAACCCCACCAGCTAAAAAAGCGAATAATCGAGGATGAATTGTGTTCACTCTACACAATCTAAGGCCTTGGTTGTTCGGAGACAGCATTATCATGAAATTTTCTCCTTATTTATGTCCTGAGGATAGGATGATCAAATAATCTTAGCTTTAGTCTGAAGACTATCATTATAAATTCCTCCTTATTTACATCTCAAGGACCAAATGATCAAATAATCTTAATTTTTGTCTTCCATCGTAACGTCCCGAGGAAGGCGGACCACATATCACTCTATGGACGGAGTCATCCTTGATTACCACTGTAACATTCTAAGGCATGTCAGAGAATATTACCTGTTGAACAATTCTTGGTTCAGTTTCTTACTAATTTCACTTAAAAGACTTTGGTTCTTATTTCTTTAGCCTTGTTTCATCATTCTTCTAAGGCCATCTCGTATTCAAGTCCTCAGTAAATTCCAGATATATAAATTTTAGATAAGTTGTCCGATGAACTCAAATAATTCATAACAAAATTCATATATATTTTTTTAATTTTTGACCATAGGCTTGAAATATTCAGGACATAATTCAGACATAAAACATTATAAATCATAATATTCATGCTTTAATCATGCAAACTTATTCATGAAGTCATACAAGGATTAGAAAGCATGCAATATTTCATGACGATTTAAATGGAGATAGCAAAAGTATCAGAGAGGAAAACGAAGCTTAGGGTACACTTGCCTTAGCCTGTTGTAAAAGCATCCTTACTTAAGTTGGTCTGTAAGTTCTTCCTCTCTCTCTTTTTCTTCGTGCCTTATCTCCCAAAATCCCTCTCCTTTCTTTCCTACCTAATATTTATAGGCAAACGGAGCAGTTAGGAGTAGGTAAGGGTAAGTCACCTATTCTAGTACTTCCCTTATCTAGAAGGTTCTGAATTCGATGGGGCTGTTGGGAGCAGGTGAAAGTAGGTTACTTACTCTAACCAAAACTGATCGACATGCTTATTCCGGTCAACTTTCTAATCCGGTCAACAATTCATTAATGTTTTTCAATCTTGTTTGGTCAACTATCCTATTTGGCTGGTCAACTCTTCCTAAACGGCCATCTATCTATTCCGGTCAACTATCCTACTCAGCGGGTCAACTCTTTTTAAACAGCCAACTATCTATTCCGGTCAACCGTCCTTCTTGGCCGGTTAACTCTTTTTAAACGACCAACTTATCTATTCCGATTACTTTATTCTTGTAACCCGATCCTCACGACATCATTGTAATTATGTCGGACTTGGACATTTCCTCACCAAAAACATTGCTGCATCATTGCTAGTGATGCTTGTGGATTACATGAAATGCCTGAAAATTCTAATGGATGAAATGCCTTCAAAAATACTATTCTGATAATGAGTTCCCCAAGTGCATTAATTGAGATAACAATCGAAGAAAGCATTCTGTTATATTTATCACAATCACTTGATTAATGAGTAAATAGACAGCAATCTTTTCAATGATATTCCTAAAATATTAGATCAACTAGTGCTCTGGATCCTTCTTCAGTTAACAAACCAGCAATATCCCATATTGTGAAAGATGTGACTTGTAGAAATCAAAAAATAAGTTTCTCTAGAACATTTATATATATGGTATGTTAAGTGCTTCTAACTGGTTCATGAGGACCCAGCACTCAGGAGGAGTGGTGGGGCCATGGTTAAAAACGGGAAGAGGGCCTTGAGGACCTCGACAAGCCCAGAAGGCAGCATGAGCTACAATTGAGTTGGCTCAAATGATGCATTGAATTGTGTCCTTTTATTTTGACTCAATAGGGGTAGTTATGTAATTCTACCCTCACTAAGTGTATTATCCTCATTAGACATTAAGGGGTTTGGGAACCAAATAAAAGGGTCAAGGTTGGGAGAGAGGGGCATTTATGCATTTTGTTAGTCCTTGAAGGTTGTGGAGCTTTTGGTTCTAGAGCTTCGGACCCTTCCGGTTACTTTTTCAGAGATTTTGCTCTGAAAGTTGCTTGGGTTGGTTTAGGATCAATTTCTTAATCCTATTTCAAAGGTTTGCCCATCTAATCTCCGTATGTTCTGAGCATTCGTGCAAATTGGGAATCTTTGCATAAACCCTAGATTGTTGAGTTTGGTTGCGTGATGTGTTGAATGTGGGTGTTTTTAATTGATTGGACTTGGTATTGGACCCTAAAACTGGATCCTGATAATTGTTGTACATCATTATTGTGTTACACAATTAGAACTTCACAAAGTGATAGGCTGACTGTGTTTCCGCCATACAGAAGAGTAGGATCTCGGGAGATGTGAGAACGCCATGTGAAACTAAGTTCTATTACAAAATTTTAGGGTGATTGTTTATATAAAGATGACTATAGGAAATCAGAGTTGTTCGATGAATTAGTTGTGATATGTGAGAACATCATGTGAAACTAATGTTTTAATAAAAAAATTCAGGGGTGATATTTTTTATGAAAATGATTATCAGAATTTACCGCAGATGGATGAATTAATTGTTGCAAGGAGTTATTTCCTCTAGACCTGATTTTATTGGCAGTCTCTCCTGTTGTTCTCTGTGGACCTTCTTTCTACGTGATTGGTTGTATAATCTTTTATAATCTTTATTTTGTTTTTAAGATTGTGTGCGCTAACTGCAGGTATGGAGAATCTGTTGAGCGTATAACCTTGGAGGAGTTGGAGCAGGGAAAGAAATGGTTAAGTCAGACATTTTATCTTATAAGGTAAACTCTTATGGCATGTTTGGTTGCTGGAATGGAATAAGGTGGGAATAGAATAGTTATTCCCAGGGAATAGAATTGGATGAGAATAGAGTTGGGAATTATTATTCCTATGTTTGGTTGTTGGAATAGAATTAGTTGAAAATTTGTATTTCAATATTTGGTTT
>JAOVVI020019603.1:0-10074 GCA_028571085.2 Nepenthes alata | reverse complement strand
CTGGAAGGGTGCCTTTCTAATGGGTTATTTGTTTTGCTGTTTTATTTTTGTTTGCAAGCCCAACCGTAATTGGACATTATCATTATTTGGGGGGGGGGGGGAGGGGGAGTCCGAGTCCATCAAGTTGTTAACATTATCATTATTTGTGGCAGGAAATTGAAGCAAAATTACAGGAAAAAAAAGAACAAAAGAAAAAAAATGAAAAGATTTTTCAGGGCCTACAAGAAAGGAAAAATCAGTTTTCCATATATTGTTATCAAAGTGATAAATAAATCCCTACACCTTCATAAAATGACTAAGCGTGCAAAACGTTGACAAAATATCATCTGCACTATTCATCCATCCGCTTAAACTTCATTTTCTCCAAACCTACTCTCTACTTTCTAAACTGACTGTGATAGGGGAATTGTTATCTAAGAATGGAAAGCGCGTGAGACAAGACACATCGCAAGACTAAACTGCACAAGTAACAGTACAGAAAGTGCTTTCATGCTTCAACAAAGCAAAAAATAAAGCAACCATCAGAAGAGTTGGTAAAGAATTTGTGATGCGTTACGCAGAAAAACACCTAATCTAACATAATCTGCCAGTTGAAAGATCATGTCTCTCGTGAGGTCTGTCAACTTGGACGCTCACACTTCTGCCAGCAAAGCAGGATAGGGTTCCAATTGCATCAACTACAATGGCAGGCTGAATGGATGAGACTCCAAAAGCGTCCTCCTAACTTGGGAGAGTTAATAGCTAGAATTATATGCCTTTAAATATGATGGTCTGCACAAATTTCGCGTTTCCCCTAAAAACCAAAAAGTGAGTTAATATTTGTAAAATTCATCCTAAAAAGAATAGAAATTAATTGAGTTCATATGCAAAACAGGATACCAGAAGGAATTGGATGCATGTAGCTACTGGTTGATAGTAAAAGTTAGGCTGTTATACGGACAACTCCTACGATGATATACTTGCACTACCCAATTGCCACAACAAAAATTTGGAGCCACCACTAATCAACCGGGCACTTACAATTTCTACCAATTAAAGCATAGATTCATACTTGCCTTTGTGGGGGGGGTTCTTCAGGATGGTCTAAGTCTCTTGTATTTTCTTCTTTCTAAACAACTTTTTCAGTCATTTTATGGCCCTCCCTCCTTCGCAATGCTTCAAAACCTTTATAGTGCCACACGTAATTTGTTATGGGATATTCAATCCACTTCCCACAACCTGACTTGGACCTTCATCGAAATCAACATTAAAAAAACACTCAACCATCTCATGAATCTCTACAAGTTTATCCTCCATCATTTTTCTTCCATCAGAACTAACACCAATATGGAGACAATTACGCATAAACTTAACCATCATCCGGCACGACCAAGTATGTAATTCTTCTCCGACAGGAAGAGGCTGTGTACTCCCACTAGGAGTGTAATCCTTGAGTTCTGACATAGCACGAAGGTGGGATCTTTGATCTTTATCTGTATCCTCAGCACAGTCCCTACCTTCATTCTCCATTACCATGAGCTTATGGGTCTCAGTTCGTCTCAATCTGGCATCATCTGCCATGCCAATACATTGGCCCTGCATTACATTCATCTCTCTTTGTGATCTCAACAAGCTTCTTGAATCTGAAAATTCAAGTCCGTGGTTGTGCTCCCCCATGAATTGTCTAACAACAACCTTCATGCTCTCCCTAACAAGCATGCATTCCATCCTAGCTTCACACCCACATCGGGTTTCCCACCGTCGTCGTGGATTCTCTCCCCGTCTTTTGTCCTTTTGGCGCTTCCCTTCTTTAGAACAACAAAATATTCTAAAAATCTCAACATTATCGGTTCTAGATTTTCTAAGGTATTTTTTTCGTACCGCAAATCCAATTTTTTGACCATATTGCTTCCAAAATATCCATGCGTCATCCATGCTATCAAAACTCATACCAATCGATGGAGTGAATTCATCCATATATAAATCAACAGAAAAAAATATTCCCTTTTGTTGTTTCTGTTTAATTGATCAAGCAGAACAATAAGTTAAATATAAGAAACAAATATAAGACATTTCATGTAACAAAATTAACTGGTTTTAAACCAAAAAAAAAAAGTGGGATAAAAACAGGTGTTTATGTTCACAAAAAAGTCAATTATCTAACGAGAACCCTAAAAATTAATATAACCATAGATCCGCACCGTTATTTTGCAATATGCGAACAATTACATTTTTTTGCTCCTAAAGGGAGAACTTTGAAAATATCGAACAGAGCCCAAAAGCTGATTAATATAATATGCTGTGGAGAATGTTGACAAGAAAAGATCAACATCATATGCTAACGTCAAATGTCGAAAAAAAACCACATGTCGTTTCAGACTCCACTTCACGCTAAAATCAACATCAGGTTGAATATACAAGGTTAAATCCGCACAATATTTCGCAACCCTAGTACACAAACGAATCGAAATCATGCGGAATTCGTACTATTAAACGAAAGTTAATATGAAAAATACACAACTAAGTAAATTGACGTACATCAAACTTCGGTCAAAATGAACAAATAAGTAACAAACGTACGACGATTGGGAGAGAAGGGGTTCGTTCGCTGGAAAGGGAAGCGAACTGCTGGAGAGAGATCAATGGGAGCCGCCTGGAGATTTGAAGCCCTATAATTTGATTTCATGAATCTAAAACAATAGCCGTTGGATTGAACTAAAGTTGACGGCTGTGACCGTTTTATTTTTTTTAAATTTCTGTCGATGGATGAAAATCCATAATATACTTTCAAAAAAAAAAAAAAGACTTTAAATTTTAAAAACTAATTTTCTTTTTTAAAAAATAAAAAGCAGTAGCCGCTGCCCTGGACACTGCGGTGCAGCGCCCCCTATGCACAGAGGAATCTGATCCATTTCAGATATTGGGTTTGCGGCTGAGGAGAGAGGACGAACCCTGTAAAGTGGTGCTCGGCCCTCTCTGGTTTCTTGGTTATTATCTTCAAGGTCGTGCATGTCCTTCACCTCATAAGACATGACGGAGGCCGCAATGAATTTTCTTTCGCCCTCCCCGCCTTTTCCTCTACGAACTCACCTCAGGAATTATCTTCCTCCTCTTTCCTCATTCTCCTCAGGTATCAATGGTTACGTTCCGTGACTTCTTACGCTCGCAGTTTATGCCATTTACTTCTTTAACATTGAGTTCATATTATTAATTTCTTTGGTAGTTTTTGTGGGTTTTATTATGATTTGTATTTATACTCTTACGAATAATTCTGTATTTGCAAAAAAAAAAAAGTCCCTTCACGTCTCAAAATATTGGTGCAGTACTGCACCGCGCGTGTAATTTAGGTATAGGCAGGTAGTTTTAGGCTGTGTTGGATCATCTGGGATATTTTCCTAAGTATAGAAACACACTACTACTTGGGAATAGTTTGGTTCCTATGTGTACTGTTTCCAACATGTTAAATGATCCAAATGCGACACAATACATTTGCTCGGTCCCCCTCATTTCAGGATTTGGTTTTCAGTGTATTGCAGTTGTTGAAATCCAATACTCTTTGGGTCTAATGAGGTTGATCAGTAATCTTGTGCACCATTTGCCGAATTTTGGCATGATGGCAATTCATTAATGGAGTAGGAAAAAAATCCTTTGTGATGCGTTTTGTTTGCATTAACATTCCTAATCTGCTAAGTGTCTCGTGTACCTGATTATGTGTCTTGCAAAGTGACGGTGAATCTCCATAGAATTGTGAATAAACATTTGGTTTTGATAACTTTTTAATTAATCATCAGATATTGTGATGGGGAATGGGTATACTCACACATGATCACTTGATGAATACCCAGCTGCACGCTGAAAGAAAACCCTGTCACATTCTGAAACTAAATATTCATGGAAAGGAAATTTTAATGGGTAGGCTCTTGTGTGCACTATGTTTGAAGTGCTTCACAACTTGCAAGGATTGATCATGCGTCTCAAAGAGGATATGTGCTTTATTTATGATACATCATATTTATTTCAGATCAAATTAGTAAATACTTTTCAAATTGCAGTATACTTTCTTCATGAGCAAGCATCTATGGCAGTTTCCTCCATGCCGACTACATCTGCATGTACACAGTTTCCCACCTCAGTTCTTTTGCAAGAGCAGCGTGATGATTATAGGTTTTCCTTGAACATTGTTAAGGGAGACAGACCATTTCAGGTTAGTCTATTAGCTTCATGGGTTGTTATTACTGGTTCAATTATCATTGCTCGTTTTGTGTGGAATTTACTTTCACTTACTAGTCCCTTGTTCTTAGATAAGGAGAGGGAAAAAAAAACCTAAGAATTTTGCTTTCCTTTTGACTGGAAGAAAACTTAAGCTTGTTTAGATTACTCCAGTATTCCACTTAATGTGTGAAGCCTTTTATTTCCTTTTCAACAAAGAAAGCTTAAGCTTGTTTAGACTAATCCATTTATATCGATATTCTACTTGATGTGCGACACCTTTTGGGATCTGAACATGTACCTTTCTAATGGACTGGCTTGATGCTATTTAACCAGTCAATCTGAAGGTTTAAGCTTGCATAGGATGGTGACATTAATTTGTTTACCTCAATAAGTCTGTTTTGTTTGAGATTCCCTTTCTTTCTTCTGCTAACTTGAGCTGCCTCAAGCTATAACACCTGTTGATTCCTGAGTCTATCACCTCCCTTGGTTACAGTCAATCTGGGAGTTGAAGCAGATGGTCGCCAGAGCGCCTGTCTGTGAAGATAATATAGATAGTTCTGATCAATTCCCGAGGACTTTTAAGCAACAGCAGCTCCACTTACCTCGTTTATCATGTTTGTAAGACATTACAGACTTGTTTTCTCCTCTTTCATGTGCTAATTTTCTATTGCTGGTAAAAAAAATTCCATTCTTTAATTTTTTTTTGTCCATTCTAGCAAGGTGTTCACAAACATACTTAACAGATTGCTCTTTGTTGCAGATTGCCATCGCTACCAGATCAGGAAAATACATCCTTGACCATGTGGTCTGTCACTGCTGAGACGGAGAAGCATATGGATCTGGGACCATATGAGGCGATTTCCCTTGCTAAGGAAGCTCTAGCAGCCTGTAAAGAAGCGGCATCATTAGCTGAGAGTGCTGAATTACTTGGTTCTGATTCCGATGAATCCTCTTCTCTGAAGACAAATCCATGTCCAATGTATTGTGTCTTCAGTATTGTTTTTCATTGCTCTTGTATTTTGGCTTATGTGATGAAATTCTAAAAAATTTCCTTTAAGTTGCAGGTTCCCTGTTACTTCATTTGTGGAGGAGAAAACTGTAAGGTCAACCCGGCATCTTGAAAGGCGAACTAAGAAAAGGAAATTTGCAAAGCCAAAAGAAACTCATGAGAGTAGTAGATCTGCAAAGGTGGACACAAGGCGAAAGTTAAGTGAAGATTTTGATCTGAAAGATCCCCTCAGATTTTTCTTGTGGGGTCCAGAAACAACACAGTTATTGACTGTAGAAGAAGAATGTGAATTAATTAGTAAGATACAGGTAAACCCTCACATTTGTAACAAAAACATAGGGATTTGCTTTTGACAATAGAAACAAAGAAAGTGAAAATGTACTAGGATGACTTTACTATTGACTCTCTTTGGATGATTATTGAGTAGGATTTGAACAAATTAGAGGCAGTGAAAAGAAAGCTTCAGTTTCAGTTTGACCGTGAACCAACATTAATAGAATGGGCGGATGCTGCTGGGCTTAGTTGTAAGGCATTGCAGTTACAGCTTCACTCTGGTAACAACAGTCGAGAAAAGCTGATCTATGCCAACTTCCGCATGGTGGTCCACATAGCTAAACAGTATCAAGGGCGTGGTCTCAGCCTCCAGGACTTACTGCAGGTTAATTGATATAAATGCTGTTTTTGTTTCTGAAATTGTAGGTGTAGCGTGTCCAATAAATAAAAACATTACTTGTGTAGAGTAAAATGGCTGATTTCTTTTTGCTGCCTTTTTCCCATCCAGAAGCTGCTGCTTCTGAGGTTTCTGAAATTCCTCAACTAGCTAAATTTTGGACCACTCTTTTGTTCCCTCTCTTCTTCTGCTGTAGGAAGGAAGTGTGGGTCTGATGAAGAGCGTGGAGAAGTTCAAGACCCAAGCTGGTTGCCGATTTCCAAGTTATTCCTATTGGTGGATAAGACAAGCAGTGAGGAAGGCCATATTTCAACATTCCAGGACAATCCGTCTGCCGGTATTGATTGTTCAATGGTTTATATTATTGAAATTGGGTTTTCACAAAGTTTGGTAGTCTTTCATGTTTTTGTTGAATATTGTATGGGTGTAGCTGTACTCTAAGCTCTTTTGCTTCTAAGGTTGGTGGATAGTTTCATATGCTGTATGTGCTTGATGACAAAGGATGGGCAAAACTATTGTAGGAGAATGTGTATAGCCTTCTCAGTAAGGTCATGGAAGCAAAGAAATCATACATTCAAGAAGGCCATCAGCATCCAACGAAAGAACAACTGGCACTGCGTGTTGGAATTACAGTTGAGAAGCTGCAAAACTTGCATTTCTTAACACGAATGCCTCTTTCGTTGCAACAACATGTGTGGATGGACCAAGAGACCACTCTTCAGGTATTTTCTTTCTGCTCCTCTGATTTAAATCGATTGTGTCGCAATTTAAAGCCATTTTGTCGCCTACTACGGTTCATATAATGGTGTTGGGCCTTGACGATGTGTGGGTTGTCAATGAGACTGAGGCTTATAAGAGATAGAGCAATAGAGGATGAAATTGACAACAATAAATAATGAGGAATAAATGGATGTTTTGGTTGAAAGCAAAAGTTCTAGATTTATGGAGATATAGAATGCTATATAAGTCGTCACTCTTGCATATTCATCATTTGAGTTTAGAAGTGCTAGAGCCGTGTCATATTAGCTAGAGGTATGTAATTCCCATTAACCATTCCTGTTGAATAAAATGACGTTTTGAACACTTTAAGTAATCAAATTTCACACTTAACTGGGGATAATTTTGAAAGGAAAAAATGGGAAAAGAGTTGGATAACTTGTTTAGGATTGAATGTTTTGGTCGCCTCAACTGATCTACTGTTGTCTTCGTTCTGTGTGGTTTTCTCGTTGTCAAGCTCAATTATTTGTCTTCCCATGATCATGCACAAGTTATTTTTATCATGGCAGGAGGTCATCCCAGACACCGGGATTGAGAGGCCAGATGTAAGTGTGGCAAAGCAACTCATGAGGCGGCACATACGCAGCCTCCTCATTTCTCTCACCCCTAAAGAAAGGAAAATAATCAAGCTGAGGTATGGTGTCGGATCTGGAAGACAAAATTCATTATCTGAAATCGGGGCCGTGTTTGGGCTGTCTAAGGAGAGAGTCCGGCAGCTAGAAAATCGAGCTCTGAACAAACTCAAACAATCCGTTAGCAGACAAGGCCTAAAGGCATATGCAGATTTGCTTGTGTAGGAGGTAGAATTTCCATATTTTAAATTTATATCCTTAGGCTTTCCTGTCTCTAGTCCCTAGATCAAAGAATAGTGGAGCAAAAAGATACTGTTTCAGAGGGAGTTCATATAGTCATAGCCGTCATCTATGTTATTTCCGTCCCTCCCAAGTCCCAAATAATAGATGTTTTGTCCAAGTGACGCTGGAATTACATCAGGATTTACAACAGTTAGCAGAACTTAGCATTCATTCTTTTCAACTCTACTACAACAAGACCAGTGGAAATAGGTCAAATTGATAAGCAACACACCCAAAAAAACTATTCTTTTTTTTTTGAATTTCATTTCCCTGGGATGAGTAAATGGAGTGTTACCGTTAACCCAATGATAAGGTTGTTACGTTGTAGATGTTAATGAGGTTCAAACAATCCTTCTGCAATGCATTATGCATAAATAAGAATCTGTGCATATGTTCTTCCCAGATCTGAGGGTTTTTCTTATTGCATACGGGTTTGTTGTCCTTGTCAGTGATAGAGGGTGAGCTTTGCACCACAATGAAGATGCCGTGCTATACAGCATGGAGCTTATGGTACAAAATACCGAAACAATATTTCAGCAATAGGGGGTAATGGTGCATATGTCTAGCTCTCCTTGTATCCCGAGATGAAAGTTAGTGTACTGAGTCGTCCTTATTAGACCGCATAATACAAAAAACATCATCACATGTTTATGTAGGCCTTCAAACTTAGGCTTTTTGTGCGATCGAATGCTCATATTTTCATTGACAGCGGGGGCTAGATGGGACACCTTGATTATTCGTTGGACATATTTGATGATGATATGGTATCTCATCCATCCGCATATATTAATGGGCATGTACAAGAATAGATTAATTTATAAATACTATGTCGTAGGATAATATCAAATGGCAACTAAAAGAAACTTTTGAAACATTTCTCCTAGTTGAGAGCAGATGTTGAGGGCGGTGAGTTCTTCTGCCCAAATGACCACAAAATTCTGGTTGTCTGGATACGAAGACAATTCTTACTCCATAAACATGGTGGCATCAGGGCTAAGAATGAACATTTATATTGAAAAAATGGAATTAGAAAAAAAAAAAAAAGAGGCTGAGGCGAGCCATATATAGTCTTACATGCTTCGGAAGAAATGGCGACTGCCTGAAGAAACCTAAATGGAAAATGCTCAAAATAAAGTGAGATTTTGGGTGATTTACAAATCTTTTTCTCTGCCAGTGTTCAAGTAGACTGTTTTCTCTCATTTTACACAAAGCCGTAGAACTTGATCAAATTATTATAAATTTATAAGTGGCATACTTTATGTGCTGAAAAATTAATTTCATTTATATTTTATTTTACGTATATTGTAAATATATCCTCACACAATTACACAGTTATATCCTTATACTATTATAACTTATTAGTGGCATATTATTGGTACTTCGTAATTACTTGAGTATTGGTGCACTAATAAGAATAATTAATTATAATTTAGGAGTTGTAAGGTCACCCTATTTAAAATGACATCTATACTCTTTCAAAATAAGACTTTAGATATGATGCTTTGCAAATCATAAAATAAAACAATATAATATAATACATTAATGAATTATTATTATTATTATTATTATACGATTGTTGTTGGGTTTGGTCACTCTCTTATGGGTGCTCAACAAACGGAGACGTCATCAGAGATCGCACAGGGTTTATGCAGAATGTTACAAGCTGTAAACGGGCTGTAGGAAGGCAAAGTGGCGGTCAACGGAAGTTAACCTGCTGTTTGGCAAAAGTTGCTGGTTAACAGGAGGCTGATCGACTAGAGGCAAAATTGCGGGTCAACGAGTTGACCAGTTGAAGGTGAACGACCGGCTGAAGGCACACAGGAAATCTGGAGAGGAAATCTAGGGGAGGATTTTCTGAGGAAGCAAATTACCGATCAACTTGTTAACCGGCTGAAGAAGGCGCTTGTGACGGGTTGGGGCAAAATGGCCAGTTGTGGCGATTTTGCCATGTTCTGGCAAAATGACCGGTTGCGCAGGATTTGTCAGGTTGTGCGAAAATGGCCGGTTGGGCAGAAATGACCGGTCGGGTAAAATGACCAGTTGGAGCCAAAGTGAATATTTGCCGGTTGGACAAATCTAGGAGTGGCCAATTTGTAGGAGTGGAAAGTCAGGAATTCACGTGGAAACGGTCGAATGGCAGCCGGGTAGTAGAAGCTGATCAACGAGAGGTTGACCGGTTGGTAGAAGAATTCGGTCAACAAAATGTTGACCGGTTGAAGAATGGCCCCAGGACATTATGGAAAGCTGACAGCTGTCGTGGTGGACAACTGTCTTTCCAGGGTTGGTGAAGGCTTTGTAGAGTTACAGGGCACGTCTTTTGTGCGGTGCAGAGTATGCGCCGTTTTGTAGGGCATGTGTTTGTTGGAAGCTTGGGCAGATGGAGATTTGGCGCCAGGATCATTATAAAAAGCGCCAGAAACTTCAGAAGGTTGTGTGAGTAATCACCAAAAAGGATGAGAAATCACCAAGTGCTAGTGTGTGAGAAATCACCCTGGGCGTTGTGCGCAAGGCCGCATATTGCGGGGGTAAAATAGAGGTTGCCGTTTCACTACACTTGTAAAAATGTCTGTGAG
>JAOVVI020019602.1:0-10074 GCA_028571085.2 Nepenthes alata | reverse complement strand
GATTTTTCATTATAATATATTAAGGCTTTTTAGAATATACAATCTGTGAACAATCCTTGGTCCAATTTTGTTACTTTCTTTACTTAAGAAAAACTCTACACTTTACTTTTAAATTCCTAGTTCGCATTCCTTTTGGAGAACGGTTCATACTTCTGTTAATAG
The DNA here is from genome assembly GCA_028571085.2 of Nepenthes alata. Classification (NCBI taxonomy): domain Eukaryota; kingdom Viridiplantae; phylum Streptophyta; class Magnoliopsida; order Caryophyllales; family Nepenthaceae; genus Nepenthes; species Nepenthes alata. Next base: position 9,912 of record JAOVVI020019602.1, on the reverse strand, counting down.
AATTGTGGAGTTTTCTTTCTTTTCCTTAATGTCATATATAGTTTTAACTTAGCAATTTTATAAATATAAAATTTTGATAGAAAAACATTTAGAAGAAAATTAGAAAATTTCAAACAATTTTAATAAACATACATTATATAATTAAATATGTAATATATTTTTAGCATATACAGATATCATATAATACTTTAAAATTAACAACAATGGAATACAAACATGTAGAAATTATTTTTATACTTCTAAACGTGAAGATAATTTTGAAATAATACACATAATTATGATACAAATAATTAAACATGAGTTTTTTTTATAAATTTTATTATAAAATTATGGTAGACCAACAAATATGCATTTCTTTCATACTTTAACTTCAAAATATTAGCTTGGATGAGTATTAGAACAATAATACTTGAAAAGAACAAAAATAAATAACAACAAAGGAAAGAGAAAATTAAAGGTGCACTTGTCTCGATCTGATTTACCAAAATTCTTACTCTGAACGTCCCGAATTGAGATACTCGAAAGCTTTCTCCCTGTTCTCTCCTTCGGTCTTCCTCTCTGTATTTCTCTCTCCCAAATCTATTTCACTGCTCCAAATGGCAATGAATAGTAATCCTCGATGAAATTTATAATAGGCCCATGCTCAAGCGCCGCTCCGGCACAGTTCGGGCATGGGAGCTTCTATTTCCTACGCTTCAAGTTGCATTGGGGTGTGCTTTTTCTAGAAGCACCAGCTGTACTCTAAAATACGAAACAATCACCTACAAATTCCTCGAATGTAATTGGATATTTCAATCCTTAAGTTCCTCCAACATATTCCATTCCCTTATCATCAAGAGGGCAATAAGATTGATTGATTTCCTACTAAGTGTATTAGTCACCATATTTTCCTTACCCGGTTGATACATAATTTGACAATCATAGTCCTTAAGTAGGTCCACCCATCGCCTTTGATGTATGTTCAGTTCTTTCTGAGAGAATAAATACTTTAAACTCTTATGATCAGTATAAATGATAAACCCCTCTCAGTATAGATAATGCCTCCACACCTTTAGCACAAACACGATCGTGGCTAATTCTAAGTCATGGATTGGGTATTTCTACTCGTAAGCTTTTAGCTGCCAAGATCCATAGGCGACTACCCTTATATGTTGTATTAGCACACAGGTTAAACCTTTCAGTGATGCACCATAATACACCAGGAATCCTCCAGTACCTCTTTGAATTGTCAGAATCGATGTTGATGTTAACCTTTGCTTTAGCTCTTAGAAGATTTTTTCACATTCATCAGAGCAGATGAACTTAGCATCTTTCTGTGTTAATCTAGTCAATGGCATCACTATGTGAGAAAAACCTTCTACAAACCTCCTATAATATCTGGCCAAGCCAAGAAAGCTCCTAACGCTGGTAGGGTTGATTAGGCATGCCCACTCTATATCGCCTTTATTTTTGATGGGTCTACCGATACTTCCACTCCTGAAATGACATGACCCAAGAATGTTACCTCTTTTAGCAAGAACTCGCACTTCTTAAACTTGGCGTAAAGACGTCCCTGCCGCAATCTTTGCAGTACTATTCTTAAATACTCATCATGCTCGGTTGCATCCTTCAAGTTGATTAGAATGTTGTCTATGATGACCATAACAAATCTACTTAGAAAGTGTTTGAATACCTTGTTCATCATGTCCATGAACATAGCTGGTGCATTCGTCAATCCGAATGGCATGACTAAGAATTCGTAGTGATATCTAGAGCGAAAGGCTATCTTTTGGACATCTCTGTCTTTAATCCTTAGCTGGTGATATTCTGATCTTAAGTAAAATTTTAAGAATACACTCTTCCCTTGTAGCTGATCAAATAAATCATGGATTGAAGGCAGTGGGTATTTACTTTTAATTGTCACCTTGTTAAGCTCTCTATAGTTGATACATAATCGCATTGAGCCATCTTTCTTCTTAACAAATAGCACTGGCTCTCACCACGGGGAAATACTAGGTATAATAAAACCATGATTGAGAAGTTCTTGTAATTGTGTCTTCAACTCATTCAGTTCTGCCGGGACCATTCTATATGGTGCCTTAGATATCAGTGCAGTTCTCGACATTAAGTCTATTGTAAATTTAAGCTCCCGTTCCAGGGGTAACGAAGGCAGCTCTTCAAAAGAAACGTTTGCAAATTCTCTAACTATCGAAATATCTTCTATGCATTGCTCTAATATTGTTGTAGTAGACACGAATGCAAGAAAACCTCAACTTTAGCTATGTATCAGGTGTCGTGCATGAATTGCTAAAATCAAGGAGCCACTACCTAACTCCCAAAACTGTGAAACACGAACTCCATGACTCCAAGAATAGAGAAATTTACGATCTTTCTGGAACAGTTGATATGGGCATGATAGGTAGCAAGCCAGTTCATCCCTAGAATTATATCAAAGCTTGTAAATTCTAACAGGATATGATCAGCTAGTAGATCATGGTTACCAATCTGAACTCTACAATTGGGGTATATGGTCTCTAATTTAACTATCTCACCCATTGGTGAAGACAGATAAAATAAAGTCTAAGGGTGTAGCTTTCATTGCCAGTCTTACAGCAAGGTTTGGCATCACAAATGAATGTGTGAAACCGGAATCAAACAACACATGAGCAGCTATAGATTGAATAAGAAGAGTAACTTCCATGATTGTCGGAGTAGCCTCATCATCCTATTTCGTCAGTGCAGACACCTTGGCTTGAATTTGGTTCTTTGGTTGTGGGGAGGATGCAAACTTCTTGGGTGCACGGAAATCATGAGAAAAATGTCCAGGCTTCCAACAATTGTAACAAGTGGGAGGTCTTGACTACCCCCCAAATGAAGATCCTGGTTGAGTCTGCCATGTCATCGCCTGAGGGGGGGATATGGTTTTCGGCAGTGTGTGTGACGTAAGCTATTCGGAGCGACAATCCTTACAAAAATGTCCTACCTTTCCGCACTTGAAACAGGTCTTTCTTTTCTTTTTTGGAATCATCGGTGGTCTAGCAGTGACACCAGTAGTAGGCAGAAGGGCTAGGGCCTCACTCCCTAACTCCTTAATTAGTAATGCCCTTCTCAAGACTACACCATAATCCTTGAGATCGTAAGAAGCAAAATGACACTGGATAGCATATGACAAGCATTGTTGAAATCTCTCAGCCTTCTTTGCTCCATTGGAAATAAGGCAGGGTGCATAACGTGAAAGCTCTGTGAATTTGGCCTCGAACTATGCAACATTCATTGATCCTTGCTGCAACTGGAGGAGCCCTTTTTCCTTCTTGTTTCTTAAATTCTTTGGGAAGTATTTGTCATAGAACATCTGACGAAAAGCTTCCCAAGTAAATGTCCGCCTTATGTCCCATTTCTATTAACTTTGTACTCCATCAATGCTTAGCTTTACCACTCAACAAATACGATGTGTAACGGACCACGGTCATAATCCTCTAATGACCTCCATTAATATTCGTTCTAAGTGTGACAAACTGGAGCTCTATTCGGCTATCTACTTGTCCGTCCATAACACAATGCAAATGAGTAATGAGACGAATATGAATAATCATATATAAATTAAACAAATAGTGTACACAGGATCCAAACGGCTGGACTTCGTAAGTCAACCTTAACTTGGTCGGTCAAGATTCTTGGTCGGCCTTATCTAGGTCAGTCGGCTATAGGAAAGTGCCTTTATCAAATAATATGCCACTATGAACCAAAATTACTCAAACTATAAAATTCAGTAGAAGCATATAATTGTCTATTAATTTATACAGCAAAATCATTATACAAAGTCTCCAAAATGATAAAAAATACATCAAGTTGATCAAAGATTGCTACATGAATTCACATTAGTTTCCTGCCTAGCTAGTCCATCGAGCTCTACTCTTTCTCATCCAGCATGAATTCTTACTCGTCTGAAGGTAAGAAAATAGTAAGGAGTGAGTGATTGCTCGGTAAGATACAAATAAACAAAGACATGCACAAATATAGCCTTGAAGTAAAATCAAAAGAAACAGAATGAGAGCATTTTGGATATGAAAACATAAAACATGGGCCAAAGACATTTTCATGAAAACTAGTTCCAATCCGCATTCAAATCCAAGACCAAATTTCCATTATTGGCTATCTTTTAATACAAAATCAAAAGAGACAAGATTGGAACATAAAACATGATCAGAAGTTGTTTTCATGAGCACTGGTTCACTTTAAGTTCGGATGCCTTTTATTTTATTCTTAGTCATTTTTCCTTCAAAATCATGTGAAAAATTCAATCATCTTTAGGGACTGGGCAGGAGCGGACAACATCAAGGAAGGATTGTTTAATCTCCTCATAATCTAAGGGCTACCATCTTATTCTACTCCTAGAGGCGGGCGATAATGTCTTTAACTTGGCATACAGGGCCGTAGTCAAAAAATTTTACCAAAAGTTTTCCCCCATAGCCCAGAGGTAGTCCTTGAGTGTTACTCCAATATCCTTCATTCAGTTTCTTAACAAGTCAGACGAAAACTCTACACAAATTCCTATCATATGATGGCCATCTATCAAATAGCAAATGTCAAATAACAAATTGCAGAATTGCTCTTGCTGTTTACATAAACAAATTTTTTTATGTTCTTATGGCTTTCTTCTTAACTTTCAACAAATGAGGTTTTCCAAATAAGCAAACTAATATTTTCCAAACAATCTGAATAAACTTGTAGGTTAACTTTATTCATGCACTGCAGCATAAACTTTGCCTTTTATTGCAATACTAGATTCAAATGCAATGAGGAAATTCTAGCAATATTTAAACATGATTCATGGGGCAAAATTCATCATATAAAACATAATACTTGCACCGAAACATGAAATTTCTACAAAACATGAGAAAGCATTTATCATGATATTAATCTATTGTAACATTAGGAAAAGGGTATTAGATCGATAATACCCAAAAGAATTGAACAAGAATCATTAACAACCAAAGATGAAGCATAGGGTACACTTGCCTGATCCTTTTATCTACGAACTTCCTTACTCAAACTTGGCTTGAAGCTCTTCCTCTCCTTCATTTCCTCCTTATCCTTCATGCTTCTTCCAAATTTCGAACTCCTTTCCAAACTCCCAAGTTTAGTATTTATAGACAATGGGTTAGGTGGGAGTAAGTGGGGATAAGTCACCTACTTGGTACTTCTTTCCTCTCTCAGTTTTTTATTTCTAAAAGGTCAACGGAGCAGATGGGAGCAAGTCACCTACTCTGATTTGGTCAGTCAGACTCTAATCAAAACTGGCCAACAAGCCAATTCGATCAACTCTCGCAACCAGTCAATGATTCATTCCTACCATCAATCTACTCCGGTTATCTATAAAGTCTAGTTACTATCTCTTGTTCTCACTCTCTGAGTCATCAGTCTCATTTTAATTCCTAAACAACCTCGGTCTCTATCTAACGACTTCGGCCTCTTTCTGATGACCTCGGTCTCTTTTTAATCGCTTACAGACCGCAATTTTAAGGTTATTTGGTAAACTCTTAATTCTAGTCAATGACTATAATTTCAGTCAACTATAATACTTTCGATCAACTATTATAGTTCCGGTAACCATACTATCCTACCATTATCTCAATTGCTCTACTTTCTAATACGGGCAACCATCTATTTCGATCAACGATTCAATCTAGTCAACGACTATATCTGGCAGGTCAACAATTATTGATCAATCGGTCAGCAATTCTTAGTCGGTCGTTTAGCTACCTAGGCCAATTTTTCCATTAAGGTCGTGAAAGACTAAGTCCTAGAAACCCGATCCTTACACAATGCATATCAAACTTGGTCATCTGAAGAACAGTTTATCACAATGAATGCCTTCTCCATTCTTCTCTGCCAATAATTAGCCCTCATGGGATCAACCTCTCCCATAAATTTCGAGAGTCTTTGCTTCATGAATTCCTTGAAATAATTACATTTCTTAGGTGCTAGTCCTAAGACCTGCACTCCCATCGCTTGCATCACTAGTCCTATCAGTTGATGAAGTGCTTTGACTACCTCAATCATTTCTAAAGGTATTGCTGCTTGACGGGGGTTCCTTGAGGGACTCATGGGGTGATAACTAGCATCGTCAGACACAGCTAGACAAAAACAATCATATTTAAAGTGGATCTCAACCAAGTCCTAGGTATTTTAGTACACATACATCCCTAACTAAGAACAAGGCTAGGTCCTCAAATCTCCTTGGATTGTCTAATATCCTCAAACACCATTAGACTCTAAAATCCTCAATTATTTATACAAAATTTTTTTTCTCTAATACCATAAAGTAGTAATGACCCAAACTTGAGTCCCCAAACCTGACCCGGATTGTCCAAGCAAAAATCTTAAATCATCCAAAATCATTAATTTCATGTAATAAAGTATAACATCAATCAATTTAAAAGAATTCAAAATCATCATATCCCTAACATTTATGACACCGTAAATAATTATCAGAATTATATCATTAAATAAACATCCATAATACTAATAATAAATTACTTAAACTTGTGACGGAATGGGTCTTTATCCTCTAAACATCTCCGTCAATAAACATGCAAAACTAATGCTTCAAATTTAAACACATCAATTCTGTAGAAAATCGGGCAGAGTTTTTACTAAAATTGGACAAAATTCAATACAAACAACTTGAAACTACACAACTTGAACAAGACATACAGATAAAATAGTCCTCAACATACATCTACAATACAACATAGGATCATTCAAACGCCATATATCCATGGCTCCAACACAATACATCCTATCCACTATTCAAACTCAAAATGAGAAGTCGTCTAGGATCTATTCAAATCAAAACAAAATAGCGAAAGCAAAACTAGATTCATTAGGCAATCATGCGGAAGCAAATATAGTAACCCAACATTGAACATAACATGCCATGACTATAAATACATAATTTCCATCCACAAAATTAGCCAATTGCATTCGCTATTATCAAGCTCCAAAAGTTCTTCAAAGGACTTTAGGTCTCCACTAAACTTCATTATCTAAGTCCTTTCTTCTCTTCTACTCATCAGGCATTAGTTCTACGGTCTCGTCTGGATGGAAAAAATAAAAGAGTGAGCCGAAACCCAATAAGGTACTATAAAACATGTGAAAGAAAAAAAACACATACAAAACCACGAGAAAAAGCATAAATCGATATGAATATGTATTGGAAATCATAAATCAGCATCATGTCTAACTTATTCTTCAAAATTCTAGTTCGTCATTCTAAGGACCCAACTAATATACCCTACTAGCTAAGGGGGTGAATAATTGAGGATAGATTATATTCAATCCACGCAATCAAAGGCCAAAGGTTCGATAGTCTCTATACTCTGATTACGTCCTGAGGAGGGGCAGATCATGTATCACTCAATGGACGGAGTTATTATTGATTACCACCATAACATTCTAAGGCATGCTAGAGAACCTTATCAACTGTACAACAGTTCTAGGTCTGATTTTCTTACCAATTTAACTTAATACATTTGCTCATAATTTCATAGTCAAAATTTATCATATCTCAAGGCCAAGTTCAAATTCATACAATCAATCTTTCAGACAAATTCAGAGGGCCTCCATAATTTGATAATACAGTTCCATGCAAAGTTTCCAATTACAAATCGTTTAATATGCTTTATCAAATTACCAAATAATATTTATATCTCAAGATTCAAGGTTTTCAAACATTAAATCCCAAATTTTTATTCTAGGGTTTCATGCGTAACTTCATAAATTTTGTGCCAAATCACAAAATCAAAGCCAGAAATCATAAAACATATACATAAACATGAATTAAACTCAAACTGTATCTCCATTTTCGAGCTAGGGATTCGGGCAAAGTTTCAGGACATAAATCAAACACAAAACGTAAGCCAAATCACGAAATCAGAATTATAAGTCACAATATATATACATAAACATGAAATCTAGCCCAAAAGTCATGAGATTCATGTATCTATTATAACAAATCTTAGGGAGCAAGGGTTTTAGAGTATAAATAATAATATGGAGATATTTAAAAATGATAAAAATAAAAAATGAGGTCCGAGGTACACTTGCCTTAACCCAATCTATTGATTTTCCTACTCTGATTAGACCAAATTTCCCTTTTCTTCCCGTCCCCTTCGTTGCCCTGCTGCTTGTCTTCCCTCTCTCTCTCTCTCTCCCATTTTTCCCTTTTATAAACGAAGCTCGAAGACGGTGGAAGTTTCTAAATAGTGCTCGAGCGCTAAGGCACAATTGTGACAACCCAGATTCTAAAATAGAGAATATCATAATTACTAAGCCAAGGGATCCATGAAAATTGAGGGTTGTCCGGTCAATACATGTTGACCAAAAAATTAGAAAAAGGGGCAAGATTGGGTCAGCGCACGAATTGTATGAAGGTCAACACATTCGTTGACCGGAAAACATGAGGAGGCCGGAGTGGCCATGAAGCCGACATACGTTGTGCGAAATAAGGACGAAATGATTTTAAAGAAAAAAACTCCGTCCAAAAATGCACTCCGTCCAAAAAGGCACTCCGTCCAAAAAGGCACTCCGTCCAAAAGGATACTCCGTCCCAAGGCACTCCGTCCTTGGATACTCCGGCATCCCTTAATAAAAAGAGTCCGGCTAATGGGCGAACTGTTGACCAAAAAGTTGACCGGTTAAACAAAGAGTAAAACCTTGGGATTCAACTAGGCGGCGACCAAATGGAGTGGGTGAACTAATCTAGTTACTCCACCTACCCTCTGCAAACCAGTACAAAGTAAGTTACCTACTCCACTTGCCCCCACCAAATCCCTCCCTATATAAACCCAGTGTCAGGGGCTGCGGCAAAGCGCCAGCAGGAAGGAGGGAGTGAAGGAGGACGCCCATGGCAAAGCCAACAGTCCGGCAAGAAGGAAGAATTGAGTCAGCTGTCAGGCAAGTGTACCTCGGACGCCGTTTTTAAGTCCATGTTTTTAAGATTGTTGCAAGTGTATTCTGCTCCGTTTCTAAATTCATGCTTTCCTACAAGGTACTTCGGATGCTGCTTCTAAATTGATGCTTTAAGAATATTGCAAGTGTACTTCGATCACTGCTTTCAAGTTCATAAGAATATTTTTGTGCTTCGAAAATATGCTTTACTGTAAGATACTTCGGTCGTTGTTTTCTGTTCATGCTTTTAGAATATCATATCTGAATTTTGGATAAGTGTATATTATGTTACGCACTCCGTCCCTCTTGAGAAAATGAGCTCCGATTTTTAGTATGCTCCGGCCTTTGAGGAAATAAGCTCCGTCTTTTATGAAAGAAAGTACTTCAGCTTTTTACGCACTCCGTCCCTTTGAGCAAAAATGCACTCCGGCTGTCGAGCAAAAAGTACTCCATCCTTCAAGTAAAAGTACTCTGTCTTTTGAGAGAAAGCACTCCGTCCGAAAAGCACTCTGGTTTTTTTTATAAGAAAATGACCTCCGTCCTCTTTTAAAAAAAAAAGCTCCGTCCTTAATATGAAATGAACCTTTGGCCTCTGTTAAAAAGAACTCCGGCTTTGGTTGATAGAAAGGAACTCCGAATTTTAATGCAAAAAAATAAACTCCGGCTTTGAACTCCGTTTTTGTCGATAAAAAAAAGGAAGAATTCCAGATTTATGAGACTTCGGGTTTTAAAAGTAGTCCATCTTTCAGTGAAAATACTTCGGATCCTTGAACTTTGACTTTTAACGTACTCCGTCCCTTGAGGAAAAATGAACTCCGATTTTTAATGAGCTCCAGCTTTTCAGAAAAGGCACTCCGTCTCTTAAGAAAAGAACTCCGGCGTTTAAAGGTAAAATGAACTCCAGTTTTGTACACGAAAAGAGCTCCGTCCTTTATGAAAGAAAGAACTCCGGCTTTTGAGTTTACGCACTCCGTCCCTTTT
>JAOVVI020019600.1:0-10075 GCA_028571085.2 Nepenthes alata | reverse complement strand
CTTTTGTTTGTTAAGTTATATCATGATTAATATTAATATTCTACTATAATATTTTGTTAAAAATTTTATAATATAACTCCTTTATATTGATTCAATTGTATACTTTCTTATGATTTTTTTTGTGGTGAAGAAACAAGACTATGCATATATATTTGCTAATTTAGTATCAAATAGTACTGCTCATTGATTATATAAATATCAAATTATGATTTAGTTAATATATTCACTGTGTGTTGTGTCCCTCCTCATTTCATAAAAAATAGTATATTGGCGTGTCAGTGTCAACATCCATACTTCTTAGGTCATGTTTGCAACCGTACTCCTATATTTACAATAAAAAGTTTCCTTTTTCTGCTAGCTATTCTGTATCATACACTCAAGATGGTGCTGTCATTCTTCTGAGAGATTTTTTTCCCTTTTTTTGTTTGAAGCCTGCTGTTAAAAGCCAAGGATCAACCTCTTTGCTGTCCAGGCTACCTGAGATAGCTCATAAAACGAGTTCCGTTGCAACAACACCAGGTAAAAGTATGTCGAATGGTGTGAATCGTGTCAAATCTGAAGTTAACAAATCAAGAACTGCAAAGGGTATGTAATTATTCAGATTCAGAGTATACTTTTAAGTATATATGAAAATATTGATATCGATATTGATCGTAGTCATATCGATATCGAACATATTGGACAATATATATCAATATTTGATATATTAGAAGGAAATTTTTTTTTGAAAATTGTAAACTAATAAGGCCGTATTAGCCAATAGATTGGAAATATTGATCGATACGAAAATGTATTGCGATATTGTCATGGCATTTAGAAATATATGTATCAGGGCCCCATATTTGCAATGCTTTCAACTGCTAATAGGTGTTTCTTTGTATAAGTTTTAGCTAAGAAGAAAGTGTCATTGTTAATAAGAAAATCAATGGCTTCTTTTCTCTGGGTCTGTCATTTGCAGGCCAAGAGGCACAAGCATTGAAGGTTGCTCATCCCAGTGATTCACGGACCATTGTGCCAAAGACCATGGCATCAACCATAACCAAGACCAGGATCCCGAGTTCTTGCTCCTCTTGTGGCAGCCCAACGAGTTCCTCATCGGAAAATAATCGCCGCCGTCCATCAAATATCATGCCAAAAAGCGTTGAACGAATGGGTAGTTTACCTCCTAGTAAAAATCTCAAAAACCAATCTAAAGTTGTATTAAATAGCAAATCTCCACTCCGGAATAATCAGCTCTCAGCTTATGTAAAGGCTACATCAAAGATTGCTTCTAGTATATCACCTGCCAGCTCTATTAGTGAATGGTCCTCAGAATCATCTTCATCTGTGGCAACTGTGAATCAAAAGCTTGCTAGTTCAAAGAGCTGCTCTAGTTATTGCGGAGGCATCGCCTCAGATAGTGATGAATTGCAAATCCATCCTAGTGATCTAGGTTCGATCGGACATGAAAATCAAGTGGGAGAACTGCTGCGCCAATCTCCAAAGCAAGCTTTGGCAAAACCTTCAGGTCTTCGGATGCCATCACCGAGAATCGGGTTCTTCGATGGGGTCAGTTTTCCTTGACATTATTTAACTACTATAGTCCCATTGTTCTGTAATTATCACATCCCACCTGCATATACATTTATATCTAGAAAGTATATCCCAGGATAAGGCCAATAATTACCAATTTGACCACCGATCTCTGCAACTTGATAAATTGTCTTAACAAGCACAAACCATCAATTGTACATTATTGAAATTATAGCCCATTTGTCTTATGTCAAACTACATGACAAATTTTCATAAGAAAACATCAAAATCAAAACCTAGAACTTCTGAAATTAATTCTTCGAATGTTGACCTCCGGAAAGCTGCCCCATTGCCCTTAGGCGCTTGATCTCAAGCCTGCAAATTGGAAATGTGGTGTGTTTTTTAAGGTGAGCTAAAAACTCAACAATAAATGATAAATATAATAGAAATAATACACCGCAATTGTACAAAAGAGGGCTAGCAAATAAAATGCACAAAATTACGAAAAAATTGGAACCAAGGTATCATTGATACCCCCTACTGGCAGGGCTGAAATGAAAGATCGATATGTTTATATATTGTACAATATAGAGGAGCCCATAAGCTTCTATTATAATCTGTGGGCAGACCTTCCTGATCTTTCACATGCAATTGATATAGTAGACATTTTTTGAACTATATTTACTATCAATTGCCTTACAATAGTTATCTTGAAACAAAAATCTATCCAAGATTAAGATCACTTTTAGAACTTATGAACAAAATGTATAACTTGGTTATTCTTGTAGAGATTATCATGGCTTGAGGAACAATAGATACATGCAATTATATTCCACTATAAAATTTCTGGGTTTTTGGCTGACATCACAAAAATTTGGCAAAAAGGAACTATATTTTGTCATGCCTGTAAACAATTCAAGTAGGAACACAAATGAACTTATGCATGAAGGTTATGAACACATCAACTCGGAATTTCATCAATGTGGAAGCGGAAAAAATTGAAATATGGGTAGAAAATGAAAGGAGAAACAAGAAATGCTGTAGCCTTGCTTAGATATTCTAAGAAGTCCTGAGATTTTCCTCGAAAAATTGACCTTTCTTCTTTCTCCCTCTCTTTCTCACTCTTTCAGAAATCTCATCAGAAAAATGATACCAAACGCATGCCTCAATAATGCAGTCCAGTGCGACTGGCATATGTGCTCTAATCATGCACTGATAACTACCGGAGTGGCGCATGTGCACCTATTAAGCGCAAAGTCTTTCTAAATTGCGGACGTGTGCCTTTCTTGTTTGCATCAGGTGCAATTTTATGTCTAAATTGCGCACGTGCACCCTTCATTCGCTATCTTGAGAACGTTCGTCTTGAATCTCATTTAAGTACACTCTAACTTTAATACTTAGATATAGATCACATACATAATTAGACATAGGCTATCAAAAATTGAGGCTTGGGTGTTACAATAACCTTGTCTGCTCCAGAAAACTTATGTTATTTCTAGGAAAGTTGACTTATTGATTTGGTTTGATTTTAGAACTAACATACAACAGTTCTGTCCCTTCGATGACATATCCTATGTTTGTTGGACAACTTGATTTGTTGCCGCCGTGTGACGTGGTGCTCATGAATTCAAGTTGTTGAACTAATCTTTTATATAACGTAAGGTAAAAAATAACATACAATAGATCCGATGTGATCTGATCTTTCCCAAATCCCACGCATGGCGGGAGCTCTGTGCACTGAGCTATCCTTTTTATTTTCTTTTTGTTCAGTCAATTTCTTTTTCGTGATGGGATCACAGCCTTAGTGAATTTTTGTCATCCAGGTAAAAGCAGGTGCGAGGACTACAAGTCATGGTGTGCAATCTCATTCTGGGGTTCCCAGCAACTTGCCTACGTCTGAAGCAGCAAACTCAAGCAGTAATTGCAGCTCAAACAACAGGGGGCTTTGGAAAACGGTGCCAAAAACTTCTGCATCAGTAAAGAGCAGCATAGATGCTGTAAAGAACAAAAGGAACCCAGGAGGGAAATCTGGCTCAAGGGACAAGCACAAAGCTGCTGCAGAAGATGGGGCCAACACTATGAGTATGAGTGTCAATGTTGAAAGAGAAAATGCCAATTCATCTCAGGGTTTGCTTGAAGGGGATGCGAGTGCTGGTGTTAAAAAGGGTGAATGTGAAGGCCAACTTGGAAAGGAAGAGAAGCAGCAGTATGTCAATGGTGAAAAACAAATGGATGGGTTGGAGTGGCATTTGCAAGAAATGGACCAAAACAAACTGATTCAGAGTGAGTTTAATGGTTAGCCTCTCATCCGTAAAGCTATTCAAATATATTTGTAGATAGTTATAGTTTAAATTGATTTTTATGAGTTTGAGTCAAGAAACGGTCTCTTATATAATGTAACGTAAGACCGATTATGATAAATATAAAAATAAACTAATACTTTCTCAGGCATTGCGTATAGCAGGAGCTTCGTGCTTTGGTATGCCCCCTTTATAATAGTTTAAACTAGAAGGGGAGCTTAAAAGTTGTCATTATATGATATGGTTATCGCGGGCCGAATTGTTAAAAAGACCTCTTGTATAATGTAAGATTAGAACGCATACAATAGAACTAAAGTTGCTCCGACCTTCCCCGGCTCTTGCACAGAGCGGAGGCTATGCGGGCTGCCACTTTTAAAGTTTAAACTGGATGGAGAGCGTTGGTGTAGTGATAGAATTGTAATTGTATGATCTGATGGCCATATGTTGAGTTATGAAAAAGGTTTCTTGCATAATATAAGGTAAAGTGGTCCGACCTATCCCCAGACTCTTTGCATAATAAGAGTTTTATACACCAAGCTGCTTCTTTTATTATTCAAACTAGAAGTGGATTCTTAGTCCAACAATAGAATTGTCGTTGTGTAACATACTATTCGCAGTTCGAATTGTGAAAAATGCATGTTGCATAATATAAGGCAAGACTACGTATAGCAAATCCAAAGTGGTCCAATCATTTTACAAAACCTAGTAAATAGCCGGAGTTTCATTTATAGTTCAAATCGGAAAGAGAGTTCTGCCATACCAATAAATTTGTTACAGTGTGATAAGTTAAGACTGCATACAACAGACTCAAAAGTGGTGTGAACCATCCAAGGATCCTGTGCATAATACGAGTTTCGTATACCAGGCTACTCCTTTTATGATTCAAACTGGAAGGGGAATGTTATCGTAGCAGTAAAGTAGTCACCGTATGGCCTAATAGTCATGAGTCGTTGCCGAAACAACTAATTGAGTAATGTGAGACAAGACCATTGAGTAAAAGGAGCTTCATGCACCTTACTGTCATTTTTGCAGCTGACTAAGTCTATGTTTCTAGGGAAATTTCCTGACTGCAAAGGCAAATCTGCAGGTTGTTCCGAGGCCACTGCATGCTCTGCTGCTTCAGGCTATGTGGAAGTTACTCCCATTGCAAGGACTCCTTTTGCTGTCAAGAATCTGATAGCCCAGATAGAAGACTTCTGCATCCCCTCACTGCCCATTCAGCATAAAGAAAACAGCTAAATACTTAAGACAGGTATTTTATCTCAGTAGCTAAGACAATTAAAATTATGATAATATGTTAAAATATTTGAATTTTTCTTATAACTTATGGTCCTCTAAGTTGCAAGAATAAAATATTTACCCATATAAATATATAAATATATATAAATACCTGTAATTGTCTATTTTTATTTTTAAAAAATCCATATGAATAAACTTCTTGGCTATATTATATTCAAATTGTTGTTTTAAATGTAAAGATTTGACCTTTTATCTTTAAATAATTTATATATTCCCATATTTTATCTCTTCGAAAGAGACTGATATTTTTTAAAATATAAAATTTGAGTTAATATTTGTAAAAAGATAAATTAAAAAATATTTTTTTTTGACTTTGGAAATGTAAAATTTATATGTTAAAATGTTTATTAGTTTTTATAAGTGTTATTCTGAATTTTAAACCCGTAAAGATGTAAACTTTCGTCAAAAAAGTTTTATTATATATGAATTATTAAAAAATTATAAGAATAATATTTGTTATCTGAATAACAAAAAAAGAATATATTTGTTTAGCGGACTACTAATAATTCGCCGTACGACGTCGTTTTGTAACTGGCCAAGTCTCCTTTGCTACCATGCGACCACGTATTTGGCAATGTTATTCCTTAATTGAGATTTTATTTTTTTATTTTACGTTATTTTGATGAATTATTTTATATTAGTTAAATAAATTATAAGTGTAAAAATATTGTTAATGTGTATTTTTAAAAATAAAATCATATATAACGAAAATAATAAATTGAAAATAAAAAAATAATTCAAATGAAAATACAAGAGGCTCTAAGTTTAATAATGGTGTCGTCGAAGTGAATTCGTTCTAACACTCCCCGTATGGCAAACATGATCAGTTATTTGTTGAGAGATTTTATTGGAAAAATAGATTATTTTACATAATGACTGAATAAATATTTTACATTTTACTAAAAAAAAGTTTAATATCTTCTCCAAAACTGACATTACCATGAATAGAAGCAAGATTGGCCTTAAAATTCAATAATGGTACTATTTGTTGAGATCAATACTAGCATTTGAAATTGTTACGTTCCACAAATTTGAGTTGTCATATAAATTAGGGGGTCGCGAATCGGACCTTCACGTTGGGTCAATCTGATACGGATCCGATTTTCATAGTTTCGAACCTGAATACTATGCAACACGACTGAAAACGAGAGGTCAGAGGACAGCGAAATTGCTCCCACCGTTTATTATCTGATGCTCAAATTAGATATCTTTTCAAGAGAATAAAAAAATATAATGAGGATACGTAAATACAATCAGTGGTGGATTGAGCATTCAGGTGTGCATAGAAGAAGGATCGCTTAGAGATATACCCGATTGAGGGGGGGTGACTTAGAGGTATGGAAGACGGGCCTCCTAGATGGTCTCATGGGATGGAGGGTTGGATTCCTTGACAGAGGGTTGACATTTCCTTGGTCTGAGGAGTTCATAAGGTGCCTTCCGGAGGGAGAATTCTTCCCGGCCAGACTGGCCTATTTCTCCTTCCTTTCCTTTTACCACTTCCGTTGGCAATATTTATAAAGTTAGAGAGTGGTCATTCTTATCCATTAATAACTGCCGGTTACAACCATCCGTAAATAAGATGAAACGGTTGAGTAATTTTCTTTCCTAAGTTGAGTATACTGAACCCATCAAAAATATAACAGTATGATCAATTTTTTTTACTAGAATTAATGTTGTGAATTAGATTGTCGTAAATTAGTTCAGTAAAAATATAATTCCCTGATTATAAATAGCAATGTTTCCTTCTCCGATCGAGACAGCCTTTTTAAGGATAAAATTATGTGAATACAGACTAAATACGTCTCATGTTTTCTCTTAAAATGGATAATACATCAGATAAAAATAAACCTAAAAAATTAACAAATTAAAAGACTAAGGCTAGAATTAAATATGTTATGATATTAACTTAATCTCTAGTTTTGAAATCATCTCAACCACTAAAATTATTTTAAAAAAAAAACTGAATATCTGGGATCAACATAACAAATAAATAAAATCTGGTCTAAACAGAATCGTTGGACTCGGTACTGATCAGCAGCGATCTTCTCCCTTGGGGATCTCCAGGCGATCAGCAGTATAAATCCTCACATCCGGCGTCCTCTTCTCCACTCTGCTCCTCTGATCCTCGGCTTCAACGCAGCTCTGATTCCCCAGTGATGTTGAGCTTTTGTCGAGAAACCGTCTGCTCATTCTTGGGTCTGAATCGACCCTCTGAGGCATTTCATCGAACACCTCGCGAGCGTCCATGGAGGCCCCAAAATGCCCCATCTCAGGACGCTGGGATCAGCCCAGACTTCGCCTCGGAGAGCGCCCCCAACGTCCTGCAGTCCTTCGCCGCGACATACGCCGCTGCTGGTGGCCCTACTGACCCGAAGGAGGTCGTCCGGGGACGAGTTGGACTAGAAAACTCCGACGAGACGACCGTGGATGGTACGCGAAATTCCGTCGAGGAATCGAGTAAACATCCCGGCGACGAAGCTTCTCGACATATGACGTCGAGGACGGGAGTGGAAGAGATGAAGTTTTCGCCGCCATTCATATCGTCGTCTCAGACCGGGCCGCCGCAGCCGAAGAAATCCGTCCTCCCGGCGGTGCTGAAAAACCCGTGGCTGCGGGCGGGTTTTGCAATTTTATTAAAATTTATTAAATTTGCTCTGCTCAATAGAAATATTTTAGGTTAGAACACTTCTCTAAAGTTGTAAATTATTTAATAATTTGTTATATAAATTGTTGTGAATCTTAAAAATAATATATCCATTGCTTGACTTAAATTATTGTTAAATATGTTATGAAATTGTCAAATATATATATATTTAACTCGTATTCAAGTTTGATTATCAATTTTATAAATTAAAAAAAAAACTAATTTATATACGTATACATTATGCCGTACTTATTCCATACATCAATACTAATAAATCTATGTAAAAATAAATTAATAAATAAAATATTATCGTAATATAAAAATTCTAGTAGTAACATTCGATATGCATGATATCATACGTAGTAACAGTTAATTTGAATAGCCGACAAATAATTAAACTTTCGGGTCATGACTTATAACCCCACTATAGAAAAACTGAGTATTGGTTTTCGTGTCACTGTAAATGCCGCATTCAAGCCGCCGATCAGCTCTCTATATTTTGCTAATATTCTGCCTCTCAACCGATTGTTCATTAATAACAAACGATATGCATGATCTAATGCGAAAAGAACCCACTATGATGAATGACCCAGATCGTTCGTAGTAACAGTTAACTTGAATAGCTAACAAACAATCGAACCTTCTGGTCATGGCTTATAACCCCACTATAGAAAAACTGAGTATTAATTTTTATGTCACTATAAATGTTGAATTCACCAATCAACTCTCAATATTTTGCTAATATTCTGCCTCTCAACTGATTGTTCATCAATAACAAACGATATGCATGATCTAATGCGAAAAGAACCCACTATGATGCACAACTCGGATCGTTCGTAGTAACAGTTAACTTGAATAGCCAACAAATAATCGAACCTTCGGGTCATGGCTTATAACCCCACTACAGAAAAACTGAGTATTAATTTTCATGTCACTATAAATGCTGCATTCACCGATCAACGCTCAATATTTTGCTAATATTCTGCTTCTCAACTGATTGTTCATCAATAACAAACGATATGCATGATCTAATGCGAAAAGAACCCACTATGATGAACAACCCAGATCGTACGTAGTAACAGTTAACTTGAATAGCCAACAAACAATC
Organism: Nepenthes alata; assembly: GCA_028571085.2. Lineage (NCBI taxonomy): Eukaryota > Viridiplantae > Streptophyta > Magnoliopsida > Caryophyllales > Nepenthaceae > Nepenthes > Nepenthes alata. The sequence continues at coordinate 1,212 of JAOVVI020019600.1, read as the reverse complement.
GAACCTTCGGGTCATGGCTTATAACCCCACTACAGAAAAATTGAGTATTGATTTTCATGCCACTATAAATGCCGCACCCCTATTGCAAAAATAGAGGGGGATCATCTTACATTCTCAGTGCATTTCAGTCAACGACTGTTATTTTAACATCTAATATTCAGTCCCGTAACACTCAATTCAATTTGCACATCATGTTCAGAGCTTGCCCTCTATAAACACAGCCCCCCCCCACAATATAACCTCGGAGCTTAGTCCTCTAATATCCTCTCTCTAACTCAATTGTTAGATCCAAATTATTGACTTAAGTATCAAATAATACAGAGAACAGCTTTTAATTTATCTGAAACTCTTATTCAGGTTAATAGTATGTATAATCCAGATTGAAACGGTTCAAGAATCTGTTTTAAAATCTCTCGAATGACTAGAATTTAAATTTAAAGGACACATCACTTTATATTTGAAGTAAGTTTAAATTTTTATAAAATAAAAAATTATATACAATGTAATAGTAGTTTAACTAATATTTTATTCGTCAACTGAAATTTGTTTCATTAAGCCTATTAAATGGGAACAATGTCATAACTCGAATTTTAATAATACGATTAATGAACACAAACTCGTATATTTTTTCCCTTTTAGGAGTTGAATCAATTTATTAAAATATCTAATTTGAGTTAGTTTCATTTTATAATTTATAAAATTGGCTAAATTTAATTCAAAATTGGGTAAATTATACAAAATCACATATGATTAATAAAATACCAAAAATATGCAATTCAAACTACATCATGAAGCATGTATTCATCAGGCTTCAAAGATCTTTATATGAATTGAAACAATCTGATAACAAAGGCTTGAGAATAAGCCGATATGCCCATATGATTTCATTAATAAATTAAAATCTGAATTTTCTATTATTGCAATTTATGTTGATAATCTAAATATTACCAAAACTTTAAAAGAGCTCATAATAATCGCTAATTATTTAAAAAATAATTTAAAATAAAAGATATTAGAAAAATATAATTTCATCTTAGCATACATATCAAATATCTTAAGAATGGTATTCTTATTCATCAATTAACATACACAAAAAATATCGTAAAATACTTGATATTACATGAAAAAGGAACATTCTTTGAGTACCCAAAGAATGGTTCGATCACTTGATATTAAAAAGTATTACTTTCTTCCTTTAAAAGATAATAAAGA
>JAOVVI020019599.1:0-10075 GCA_028571085.2 Nepenthes alata | reverse complement strand
TCCCTCTTTATTATTATTATTATTATTATTATTATTATTATTATTATTATTATTATTATTATTATATTCCTATTCTTTTATCCTAAAACTCGAATTAATACTCAGGCGACAGCACGAGAATACTTCGAATGTCAGTCCAACTAATCCAAATATCCTTTAAAATTTTATAATATTTAATTAATTTTTATCACACCTAAATTATCCAAAATAATAAATAATTTTAATTAAATTGGATAAAAATATTCATAATATTACAACCACTCACTCAATTAAAGAAGAATGAGGTTAGGTTTGAATGGACAGAAGAGTGTGATTTGAGTTTTCAGGAGTTAAAGGATTGGTTAACTTCTGTACTTATTCTAACTATGCCTGACAGTTCTAGTGGATTTAAAGTATATTGTGATGCTTCCAAGATTGGACTTGGTCATGTGTTGATGCAGAATGGGAAGGTTGTTGCTTGTGGGTCTCGGCAGTTGAAGATTCATGAAAAGAATTACCCGACCCTATGATTTGGAGCTAGCTGCCATAGTATTTGTATTAAAAATTTAGAAACATTATCTATATTGTGAGAAATTTATAATATATTCTGATCACAAGAGCCTCAAGTATTTATTTTTACATAAATAGTTGAATATGAAGCAATGAAGTGGATTGAGATCCCAAAGGACTATGCTTGTAAAATCCATTATCAACCTGGAAAAGATAATATGGTCACGGATTCTTTAAATAGCTGGACCAGTTTTGTAGCGAGATTGCAAATTAAGTAGATAGAGATGTTGGACTGTTTGAAACATTACAATATCCAGCATTGCATTAAAGGTAATAGGATATTGTTGTCATTCCTGCAGGTGCAACCAGAGATCCTTCAGATGATTAAACAAGGGCAAGTGAATGATCCAGTTTTGGTGGATATTGTTGGAAATCTTGATCAAGACTCTCGGATTGATTTTAACGTTCATGCCGATAGAGTCTTGAGATTCCAAAATTGTTTACATGTGCCTGATGATAAGGAGTTCAAGGAAGAGATCTTGAAGGAGGCTCATTGAACCAGGTACATTATTCACCCTGAAATTAATAAAATGTATCAGAACTTAAAGAAGATATTCTGGTTGAGGAATATGTGGAGAGAGATTGTGGCATTTGTTGGTAGATGCCTATCTGCTAGCAGCTGAAGGTTGAAAGGAGGAAACCTCTGGGTTTATTGCAACCATTGCCTATCCCGAGTTGGAAGTGGGAGGATATTTCTATGGATTTTGTTATGGGTTTGCTTAGGAACCTGAGGAACCATGATGCAATTTGAGTCATTGTGGATTGGCTAATGAAATCGGCTCATTTCTTAGCCATTCGGATGACATATTCTCGTGATCGCTCAGCGCAATTGTACATTAATGAGATTGTTAGACTTCATGGTGTGCTAGCATCTATTGCATCCTATCACAATTCACGTTTTATCTCTAAGTTTTGGGAGAGCTTGCACTAATAACTAGGGACAAATCTGAAGTTTAGTACGGTGTCTCATCCTCAAATAGATGGCCAATCTAAACGAACCATCCAAATTTTAGAGGATATGCTCAGAGTATCGATGATGGAGTTGAAGGAGAATTGGGATGATCACCTGGTGTTAGCGTAGTTTGCTTTTAATAATAGTTTCAGGCAAGTATTGGCATGGTTCCATTCGAAGCTTTGTATGGTAGGAAGTGTCAATCTCCTATCCATTTAGAGGAGACAGGAGACAAAGTTTTGCGGCCTGATGTGATTAGAAAAATATCGAACAAGATTTTGGTGATTTTTGAGAAGCTAAAAATGGCCCAGAGCCGACAGAAAAGTTATGCCTACCGAAGAAGATCAGAGCTCAGATTAGAGGTTGGTGATTTTGTCTTTTTTAAGGTATCACCGTCGAAAGGAACCACCAAATTTGGTGTTAAGGGAAAATTAAAGTCACGATTTATTGGACCCTTCGAGATTGTGGAGAGAGTCAGACAGGTGGCCTATCGATTAGCGTTACCACCAAATTTGGCTGATGTGCACAATGTTTTCTATGTGTCAATGTTGCGGAGGTATGTCCATGATCCGACGCATGTTATTGAGTATGGTTCGTTAGCTATCAATAAAGATTTGTCCTATTTGGAGGAACCTGTACAGATTTTGGATCGGCAAAACCAAATTTTACGCTCGGAGACCATTCCTCTTATGAAATTATTATGGATGAACCATTCTCACGAGGAATCAACGTGGGAAAGGGAAGAAGAGATCGAAGATAAATATCCCCATTTATTTTGCATATGTGTGTGTGTTTAATTTTTAGGATTAGTTAAATTTTAAGGACAAAATTTTTATGATTGGGGAAGTGTTGTAAGGTATCAGTTTCTAAAATATAATAATTATAAGTAATTAAATTAATATAACTAAAACTAGGCTTAAAGTATGTGAAAAATTAAGTTCGGAAGCAAAATTAGGAAAGGGAGGCCTGGCACCCAAGGCATGCCCAGGACGCATTTAATAGAATGTCACGCCTGAGGCATTCCCAGGCATGCCCGGGGCGCATTTTTCAAAATGGGTGTGCCCGAAGCATGCTCGATCCGTGCTCGAGACATGATTTTCCTAGGCTATGGCGCCCGAGCAGCGCCCAACTGGCGCTCGAGCACCAGTCAGGGTATATATACCCATGCAGTCAGCTTTTCAATCATTTTCAAAAGAAAAGATAGAAAAGAGAGAGAGAACGTGGAGGAGAAGAGAGTCGAGGTATATATACCCACGCAGTCAGCTTTTCGGTCACTTTATAGAAGATGTTTTTACTTTGTTTAGTTCATTTCAACCAAATTTTTTAGAGAAGATAGAGAATGAAAAAAGAAAAAGAGACAGAATGAGACAAATGAAGGGATTTAAGAGCAAAATCTTTCAAAGGTCTTGTAATTCAAATTAAGGGTAGTAAATTTTAAGTCTATTTCTCTATCTGTTGTTAAAATTTCTAGATTTCTTCCTCATATTTGGCAAGAATATGAGATTTTATTTTTTCTAGTTACATACAAATGTTCATCCATATTCCTTTTGATATCTAGCTTGCATTCATGTTCCTTACTAATTAGAATTCCTAGATTTTAAGGTTATTTGTGCATGTTCATTAAAGAATGTTAAAAATCCTAAAATTGGTGAAGATTCCTTTTTGCATGTCCTTATTTTGGCAAAAACCTTAAAGAAACTTTTTGTGTATCCCTTATTTTTTTTTCAAAAACCTTATTAAATTTCTATATCCAAGTTTAGAAAATTTTAATTTATTTTTATTTTTGGAAAATATATTGTTTGTCGAGATTTTTTTCTAAATATTATTCATAATGAACTATTATAGGGACTTGTCAAAAAATAAGCATACTCTTGCTTGTCAAAATATCTAAAATAAGGTCCTAAGTGGTCTGCCCATTGGTGATAATAGGGGTAATGCCTAATCTATAATGTGTTTTATAGGAGGCTTGTCTATAAGTTTAAATAGTGGAGTATGTCTTTAAAATATGAGGATAGAGCAGTACAAACTGACCTCAATAGATTATACTTTGTTAAGAGTTTATCTCAACCTTTGGCTCATTTATCCACTATTTCTTTATAATATGTATATCATGCCTATATTTATTGCATTGCCTTTTATTTATTTATTAATTGTTTGGCTCACCTTTTATTGTCACTTCTTTTAAATTAATAGGTTTAGATCACTTAATAGATTTGGACCGTGGATGTTCTTTCCAAAGGATCTTTAGTAAAGATATTGTGATTTATATATTTTTAAAATATCATTAAAAAATAATTTTTGTGGTTTGAATATTTTGGCAAGTGAAGCTTTGTTCTAAGTGGTCAAGGGGCCGTATAATTTACCATTTTTCATGTATTGTTAGTTTTAGTATTTGAATATGCCATGCTATGGATGATACATATGTTTATGCTAAGCAAGTACAACAATTAGTAGTCAAGTAGAAGGGAACTTTACTGGTTCATGAAACAATTATCTTTTTATACGTGGTTTGGGAATTTACTAATGGAGTCTTGAGCAACTTCCTCGTTCCCAATTATTGGTTGTAAGTTGTGATTATTATTATTTTTTTTATGTTTGATTCATGATTGTGACCTTGCAGCCCACAAGCTTGTTTCTTTTTTTTTTTTTGATAAATAAGTAATTTAAATTAAATTAAATGGAATTACAAGATAATGTTCTGGCTCTAAATGTTTTGCCGACTTAGAAGTAGAATACAAAATTAGGGTATTTTTCGAGCACCACTATGAACAAAATCATGAAACAGAGCATAAAACAACATCAAGATTAACATCATCTAAAACGGTCGCATACAATCCGGCCCACAAAATAGCTTGCCTAATCTCCTTCCATTCCCACTATCAAGACGTACAAGGCAACTCTAGCTTTCAAGGCGCCACGTTCACTCCGGCTCACTCCGTCCATTTAGCATTCCGCAGCTCACTTCGGGTTCCAAGAGCGAAAAACAACTCCGGATTTTGAAAGGCACAATGCCACTCCGGCCTCAAGAGACGCAAGGCACTCCGTCCACATCACAACTCCGAAACCACTCCGGCCTGATCACTCTATGGCCACTCCGTCCACGATAGCTACTCCATCCAATAAGGCACTCCGGCCTCAATATTCACAAGGCACTCCGTCAAAGCCAGCTCCGGCCTCATAGCCATACACTCACTCTTACTCCGTCCAGATACACCAAGTCCACTCCGACCAATAAGTGAACTGAAGGCTTTTTTTTTCACTCTGCCAAAGAGAGTACATAGATCACCCCTGAGTCACTCCGGTCAAAAGCACTCCAGCCTCATATGCCACCATGTCAAACCGGCAATAATCCCAAATCGAATGAAACCATCCAGCATTCAACAGATACGAGAGCTATCGAAAGTATTGGAGGCCCACCACTAAACCATCCAGATCGATATATTGATCTGCCAAAAAATAGCTTATTTCGCTTAATTTAGAAGAGGCCAATCATTAGTACAAGATGGCGGCGGACTGTTACCAAGATACATGGAGTTCAATGAGGGGAACTACATCATGGCACACCTCTATAAAGAAAGACACCCCCTATGAACCAACCACAAGCTTTGGCATTGAAAGTTTGGGCCCTACAAAATCATTAATAGAAATAGAACCGCACGCAGATCAAATTGAACATCCGAACACCTCAAACATCATCCCAAACTTTAACATCGACAATCTAAGTCCCTACTATGGTGACCCATCACAACCCAACCAACAAGTAAATGGCCAGACTATAGTAACAAGTTTTACCTTGGCCCTTGGAGTCCTCGACATGTTCACCATCACCACCTGCTGAGACAGTTATTACTTGATCCATCGAAATGGAGTTCCCACCTCCAAATGTTTTTGGATTATTCAAAGCGAGCTACCATAAATTGGTGGCACCTCTTGGAAAGGCTTACTAAAATTCAACTCAAGGACAAGTTACTTGGAAGCAAGGGAGGATGATGCAATATTGAACCATAAAAGCAGCAATCTAAACAACCAGAACAACCCAATCCAGATTTTCGAAAAGCACATTAATGCTCACAATTATTGTGAGCAAGTCCTAAAGAATGACCATCTCCCCACTTCAAAAGGTAGCAAGAGTTACAAAGGAGCAAAATCAGTCCCTAGAGCACACCCGGCCACAGATGAGAGTTCCTTGGAGCGTCATTTAATTGTTGCGATTGTCTATCCTTATCCTACTATATTAGTTTTTAAATTTGAATTAGGGTTTAGTCTATAGAGTCAGGAAGGCTAAGTTGTGTTCAAGAATTAAATGAGTCATCTCCTAAAGAAAGAATAGTAATTCATCTATTAGTAAGTGATTCCCAATACTTATTGATGTGTCTCAATATCTGGGTTGTGGTATAGATTAGGAGGTCACTCGATCTTCCACTGTAGGTCGAATCAGAACGAGTCCAGTCTCTATCTCTATTAATCAAGAACCTGTGCACTACAAACAATAAATAAAAGGTCAGATGATTGGCAGGACTCTCTCCTCAATTTATCCTCCAACACTCAAGTTAGAAATATTTTTAAGAAAATAGAAAGTTGTAAGGAGGATGTAAAGGATGCAGAGTTGTATGTATGTTGGATATATGAGAGAAAGACTGAGCACCTGTAATACACTTGACAGGGAGTGGCTTAGAAAGATGGATGACTAGGCTCTGATGTGCCATACTCAGTGAGTGGCTCACTAGGGTGCACACTTGATCACTCCAGGGTAACTTCAGCTAGCAATTGTTCAATCTCTCTTCCTGTGAAGGCGAATGATATTTGTAGTGTTTTGTGGAGAAGGCTTTGGTGCCAATGCTCATGATAGGATCCACCATGTCGAATGTCATCTTGTGGCAATGACGTGACCGCAGCTGATTTTGGCTGACAAGGGCCAGGCTACTTATCACGTGGATCGACTGGGCTGTCGTTGGTCGGCAGGTGCGATGACTCCCCATGATTGACCGCCATCACTATTGACTAGGACCTGTTGCACCAATGTCTTCTGCTGTACCAGGCTGCTATTGCTGAGGTGAAGGGTGGACTTTATTGTGATTGGCTGAGTCTTAGAAGCTATCCTCTAACCCTAAACCATTGTTCATCCCAGGGCCTATTCGCAGCAGATGAGCTAGTTGAACGGTTCTCGAGCCCTTCTTTGCGTTGGGCTTTGCTGGCGAGTGGTCTAGCTGTTGAATTGACCCGTATCGTGACTAAACCCATCACTAGCCCCCCATATCAAGGAGCTAGGCCTCTCTAATCTTTGGCATGTCAACGATGGGACATTACCTACCAAGCCTACTCATGTGTCTCTTCCTGAGATGCTGCAATCACCGGTTCTTGAGAGTTATGCCCCTTCCCCAGGCATAATATTGCAAGGATTCGATGCTCTATTTGGAAAGATTTTACTCTGAATCAAATCCTGGCGTCGATTCCTTGCCGATAATTAGCAAATGTGTCCTTTTATCGAGAGCTTGCCATCTTTCTGCCATGACTATAAATGGAGGGGTTTCTTGCTCTTTGTCTCATGGTTCATTTCCACACCAGCTAAGTGATGTTGCAATTTGAAGTCGCCTTGGGCCTCCCACTGCCTCGCACCAGGATCGGATAAAGTTTTGGAATAACTAACGACGTGCTTGGTGCTTATGGTGTTGCCATTGCTCTGACTGTTCTTGTGCCACTTGGACCCTACTCTAGTTATTCTCGTGCCGCCAGCTCGGCAGCTCAATCGTTGGATCCCCTTCTTTCTTTCCACCTCTTGCCAGCATTCAGATGTCCTCTTTCAAAGGGATCTACTGCGACAGGCATTTTCTATGATCCTCTCGGATCTAGGAAAGTGGCCTTGCCTTGATCCCTTCTTTGGCAGTCGTCACCGAAGCTTGCTAGAGGTGGAGTCTTTAGGTGGGAAGCTTCTCCAATGTTGGTGGTGGTGTTTAATTCACCCTTGTTAGAGATTTGCTTCCCATTCGCCACTCACGGTGCCTGGTTTCTAATTGGGACATTCTATGGGTAGGTAGATGAAGTTCGCATGGTATTTTACCCGTGACTGTCCTCCCTACATGTGTCTTCCCTGAACCAATTTCCATACGAGCACTGCTCATTGTTTGTTCCATGTATTTTTCATTGTTTCTTCTATTATATACTTTTATTGATGTGAGCCTTGTACTTTGTAAAAGAATTCAATGAATGGAACCACTAAGTATTTTTCTTCTTTTCGTATTTCTCGAATCTTATCCTTTTATCTTTTCGCATGGCTTTTTGATTAGAGAGTCTTCGTACCGTCTTGTGTGACCTGATGTCTGCTAGTCAAACGAATTGGGCACTTGGAAGATTAGTTATCTGACAACTAGCTTCTTGATCAGTCATCCCAAGCACTTGGCTGAGAGGCTAGCCGGGAAAAATGACACCGAGCTAGCTTGGGTTGTGCGCTGTCTTCTTTCTATCCTAAGTCATATCTTGTGACAAGCATTGTATCTTTATGCCATTAGGCTTCTAGTGAGACTGTACACTATCATGATTGCTACTTTGGATGATGGCGCGAGCACTCCTGGCGTCTACATTTCTACATTTATTGCTAATGGGATGATTCGACTAACTAACATCATTGTCAGTGTGTGGCAATTGAGTGTGGGAAAACGAGGTGTCAGGCCATCTTAACCGACAACAGGAAGGAGTGTGTCATGACGCCTTATGGGGCTTACACGTGTAGCTACCATAATGAGGGTGTGTGAGATCCCAACATCAAAGAGAACTTAAAATCAGAATAAAGTATTAAAACCAAGAGTATAATGAACTCCAGAAGCCGGAGTGGCCTTATGCCATTAAAAAAATTAGAGTAACTCGTACCACAGAAGGCCGAGCTACTTGAAGTCCAGAGTAGATAAAGTTGATCGAAACTTGTAATGTTAACCGGATTTTAGAAGATTGACCGGGTTTTAGAAGGTTGATCAACTTTAGAATATTGACCGGCTGTGAGTAAAAGTTGACCGAAACTTGTAATGTTGACCAGCTTTAGAATATTGACCGACAGAGAGTAAGAGTTCACCGAAAATTTTGACGTTGATCGGATGTTGACATGTTGACCGACCAAATAGTTGACCGGCCTCGAGAAAGGTTGATTGGTCTTGAATAAAAGAAGTGAAACGATGGCCAACCCTAAGCACTGACCAAAGAATTGACTGGAATAAATTAAGGGCAACTAATGACAATGACCAACATAACTAATTAGAACCCAACTAAACCCTAACTAAATGAAGTAGGTGAACCACCCATTGGCCGTCTGAGAAGAAGTACGAGGTAGGTAGCTTATCCCCAACTACTCTACCTAACCCCTCCTCTATATATACTCAGGTTCGATCAAATAAGTTGACACGAGCGACCGGCAAGAAGAACAGTAAGGAGGAGAAGGAGAAAGCTTCCCATCTGTAAAAGAGGACGGACAATTGTCAGGCAAGTGTACCCCCCCTGTTTTAAGTTCATGATTTAATACTCTATTTTAACTTTAGAATATTGCAAGTGTACTGGACGATCATTCTTTTTAAGTTCGCATGCTCAGATTTTAAGGTTCATATATTACCGTCTCTAATGTTCTAGCTTTAAAATAAATTGCCAGTTTTTCCCTTCCGATTTAGATTGAATGCATGTCGTTATAATTACCGTTTGATGAATTATATTTTAGGTTGAATTCATACTTTCTGCCTTCTATCTTCCGCCTTCAGTTAAACCTATGTTTAAAACCGGAATACCTAAAAATAAAAAAGTAGACCGACATTATACTGTGTTTTTCAAACCGGCATTTGCTATGAAACCGGTCTTGTATTATTAAAATCGGCCTTATATTAAGTTTTGAAATTGGCCTTGTATTATTGAAATCGGCCTTATATTAAGTTTTGAAACCGGCCTTGTATTAATTTTTGAAACCGGCATTATATTATTGAAACTAGCCTCGTATTAAGTTTTGAAATCGGCCTTGTATTAAGTTTTGAAACCAGTCTTGTATTATTGACTCGGCCTTGTATTAAGTTTTAAAACTGGCCTTGTATTATGTTTTGAAACCGGCCTTGTATTATGATTTGAAACTGGCATCTCTATTAAAAATTTAAAACCAGCTTATTATGTAATTTTAAAATCGGCCTGTGAGGTGACCATCCGGAATGAACAAAGAAAATATGAACCGATTTTATGATAAGATAAATAAGTTCAGACCTTGCCCTTTGAGAGATGAGGTACACCGGCATGCCTTAGGACCTTATGGTGATAATCAAGGATAACGTAAGTGAGAGCCATCCTCGGGGCCTTGTATAAGGAGGTATTAATAGCCGTCCTTGGTGCTTTGTACAAAGAGAAAGTGATAGCCATCCTCGGGGCTTTGCTCAAGGAGGTATTGCCGTGATTATGAAGAGATGTGCACAATCTGTCCTCGATTAAAGCCCCTTCTGTTAAGCAATAAATAAAGGAAGCTATATTGTGACCGACCTTATTTTATGCTCAAATATTATCTGTTCCGACTTTCTGATTAGCTTTTGTATAGTCTGGCTAAATGCTACCATATGATAT